>JAODOY010002262.1:0-12260 GCA_025399855.1 Forbesichthys papilliferus
CCCCCCCCCCCCCCCCCCCCCCCCCCCCCCCCCCCCCCCCCCCCCCCCCCCCCCCCCCCCCCCCCCCCCCCCGGTAGATGTATATATGTGTGTGTGTATATGTGAGCGTGATGGTGTGTATATGTGTGTGTTGTAGTGCATGTGTGTATACTGTGTGGGTATGTATTGTGTGTGCTGGTGTGTACCTCTGTAGATGACATCTGACACACTGCTGTCCAGGGTCCATCGTGGCTGCGTCTGTCCAAGCCCCTGATAGCGGCGGTCACCGGCTACGCCGTGGCAGGGGGGCTGGAGCTTGCCCTGCTGGCCGACCTCAGGGTCCTGGAGGAGAGCGCCGTGATGGGGGTCTTCTGTCGCAGGTTTGGTACGTCCCGCTTAAAGGTAGCTAGCGGTGCACAATATACTGACATCGTTATTGTGAGGGCTAGGATAGTATTGTGTGGTGTGGTGTGCACCACTCTGTCTGATTTCTAATTTACAGAGGCTGGGCTGTGTAGAAACACACCAGCACGCACACAGAATATGCATCTAGCACAGCGTTTCTCAACCCTGGTCCCGGGGGACCCCTGCCCTGCATACACACTGAATAGCGTTCCGTAGCGTTCTAGCATCGAACAATGTGCATTAAAGCTGTTGTTTCAGCTGTGCTACGGTATGGCGGTATGTGAAAAACTCACACCGTATGGGAAATTTTATCCGGTATACCATTTCATCCGGTATACCGGTTTAAATTTCCCATACGCCGTTACCAGGCCTAAATCACAATCTAGCTTAGTGGTTTCCAGCCTAAATTGTTTCAAATGTCTTTTTAGTTATTAGATTAATGAATCCTTTAATCCTGTAAAAGCCAGGGTTGAGATAGGAAACCACAGCCTCTGGAACGGTGGAATTCTTCACTTGAGAGGATGAACTTTAGACGTGTTAGGGTGGCCCTCCTTTTCCAGCACATAAGCTGTTGTGTCCCAGAGTGGAAACTGGAACTACTTCCTCTCCCGTTTGTCACGGCTGGCCAGCAGACTGTGGTCAACGTGCCAGAGGGTCATGGTCGTTGCTGTTATCGCACCATGGCTGCCTCCTCACACACAAACAGGAGGAGGCAGAAGTGATAACAGCGTGGAGAGTAACAGTGTTGAGACATAGTAACAGAGCGTACTTCCTGGCATTACAAGAAGGATGAGGTATGCTTGGATCAAACAGCATAACAAAACAACACACACAAAAGTTTTTTATTAAATTACATGAGCAAGCGTGCAAACGGAAAGTGCAGTGTTTCATCAACATTCTCAGGAGACATTTCAAAGATGCAGTAGTGTTAGTAGAGAATAGTTTCATAATAAAAAAAATGATATATATATATATAATCAGATAGATCAAATAATACTGTCTATGTATTCTGCTGTAGTCACAGTACTTGTAGTATTAGCCTCAATTGAAAGTAGTACCACTAGCAGTGGACCTCACAGCAGAGCAAAGGTTATCTGTCACGGTTCAACCAGCCAGGAGTAGTTCAACCGCTTCTTAAAAGGTAAAGTCAGCAAATTGTAAGCTGTTTGTCCAAACTCAGCCACTATCTCTCCACTAGCACAGAAATTCTCAATCCTGGTCCTGGGGGACCGACCCCCTGCCCAGCATATTGTAGATCAGGGGTGGGGAATCCTGGTCCTGGGGGACCTCTGACCTGCATGTTGTAGATCAGGGGTGGGGATTCCGTATGGAAAATTTATATAATTGAATTTACGTTTAATGCGTATTGTTCGATACTAGAACGCTATGGAACGCTATTCAGTGTGTTGAGTGGGGACCCAGTAACTGAGCGTACCCTTCTTACAAATATACGATTAACTTTATAACACAATTAATTACCCTCAGCTAACTCTCTTTAACATGGCAAACAATGGCACACAACATTTTGTAACATACCCATACATTTTATAATTGTACTGGGTGTGTGTGAGTGGGTACTGGCGTGTCCGCTAACTAGGCAGGTAGACTACGTACCTTTAGCATAACAGTCTAATAGCTAGGAGAGGCTCTTTAGTGACTCGCTAGAATCTAGAAGATTATATGTCTGTCGCTGTAGAAAAGCAGGTGACTGTACATGTTAGCGTGTTGTTGGAATGTTGGGAGAGCAGCAGTAGTATAGTATTTCTGCTCCGGTAAGAAATACATACCTTGATGCAGTGTTTAATTGAATTGCTCTGTACTCGTACTGACCCTTCACATTCATTTGTAATATGGCTCCACCGCCTTTCCCATCATATCAGTCCCTCGAGAAAATGCCTTCTATAAAGTACTAGCCTTGAATTCGACAAGTGTAATCGCAAACGTTATTGGTATTCCAATTTGTATTCGAACACATTTACTGTTGGTGAGGTGATAAGCGTATGTTGCTAACAGTGGCTAACACTAAAACAGCGGCTTGATCAACTTGGCAATGTAGGCCTATTGTCTTTTGGCATTGCCCATTATGCAACTGGATTCTGATTCTATAATATACTGTCATACTGTGTTGAGCCAAAGCCTTCACATGTTGAAATGTAATTGTTTTGATATTAAATCCTGAAATTAGAATAACCCTAAACCACAAAGCAATGAAGGTATGAGAGAGAGAAAAAAAAACATCCTGTGAAACCAGTATGTCTTAAAAAAATAGTGATATACATTTTTGCTAATACCGCCCAGCCCTACTGTAACAGTTTCCACCTCCATAAACAAATGTTTTGCTTCTTCAGAGATCATTTTGCCATTACCCATTACTGTACTGTATACATTAATTTACAATATACGTGAATTTGCAACTCTGTAAAGTAAAATTAACATATAAACATTTCTGTGCGAGAGCTTTAAATATAACATAGTGTTTATAAATACAACTGATGTACTGTAATTTACTGCCAGCCTGCATTTGGGGGTGTAAACATAAAGGGCTTATCATGCTAGGGCCTGTAATTTACTAGAGGATCCTGACAGCAACCCTCATCTATCTGTCTGTCTGGGTGTCTGTTTGCCTGCCTGCGCATTTGACCATCCATCTGTCCTTCCAGACTGTCTGGTGGCATGGGCAGGTCTTCCCTGCCACTGTGCCAGGCCACCATGTCTTATATTTAGAGATAAGTGACAGGTCGGATGCAGGGTAGAAGAGCGTCACAGCAGAGAGGACAGGATGCTAACATAAGAGGTGTGTGGTTGGAGTCACATTCGGGGACCTCTACAGACGCAACTTAACTCGCACTCACACCGCCTCCGTCAGTTGAAAGAGTAACTGCACCCTAAAATGTATTTTTTGAGCTGTTAACAAAGTAATAGGATTAATCTGTGATGATACACATCAATGCTGGTGTTAATATTGACAAAATGCCTGTTTTTATAAAAATCTGCGTTTTATGGGCAGAAAACAGAACTTCACGTCATATCCGTTAAAAATCACCCCAGGACCTGGCTGGTATTCATCTGTACACTCAGTACGCTCATACGTCATCAAATTCAAATTTTATTGTTAATGTTAATGGGGTCCCCCTCTCAGCCCCTCCCCTCCCTTTCAAAGTTGTCGTGGGTGGAGTCAGGCTCAGAGCTGGGGCGCGGTTACACTTTAATAATATGATGCACAACAAACAGGACTGCGGTTTCCGCACACATCAAGGAGTTGAGCATTTCCTCCCAGTAAACCAATCCCCAGTATGTTGCCGCAAACCTCCGCAAGTTGTTTGTCAACCCATTTGTGAGTTGTTTTCACCAGTTTAGGGTAAAACCACTGCAACTTTTTAATCAGAAGTTAGTCTGGCTGAGTAATTGGTATTTTAATGTTTCTTGGCATTTTTAACTCCCAAACATTTCCTTGCCATGTGTTGCTGCAGTTTTTGGTATGTAAAGCTGGATTTATCAAACTATTATTTTGTGCACAGAGGCGAACATTGGACCTCTCTCAGGGGTTTGTAAAAAACAGTACATGTGTTAAAGTTTCTTTGCTACACAAATTAAAGGCAAATGTTTTGCGTATTTTCATTTGGCCACCATTAAATAACATATAAGACTATTTATTCTCTTTACATTAAAATTAGTAGTCCACTGTGGGAGGCATGGTTTATTTAAAGCTCGTGCCTTGTGGTTTCTGTAGGCTTTCTGGATATTTCTTTTTAATGGGCAAATTCTGTAACCGTTTTTGGGTCGGGCACAGATGCAAGCAGCCAAAGGGAATCCCTAGTGGCTTTTGGAAGCACAAACCCTCAGAGTCCCACTGTATGCCTGTGATGTGGGCCAATGACGACCACAAGGAACTGACAGCTTCCTGGCATGTGATTGGCTGATGAACCTGTGGCTTCCTGTATGGGGCCTCACCATCCCACCTAGGAGTAAATGAAAAAGGAGTCACTTAAACACATTAAAATACAAATGAGCCATTGCCGTTCTTACCCACGTCCTTGATTCTATTCTATTTTAATTCCAAGAGCTAGTGTGTTGAGCGTGCATCTTTACACTGAACAAAAGACTGTTAAGGGTTCGTGTGTATTTATTGGCCTAGGTAGGGGGATCTTCAGTCGTGTCTCGCCACCACACACACGGCAACGAGAGTCGTGTGTATGAAAGAATGCATGTTCTTCAGCTTATTGTGAGTTTTGCTGATAGTAGTTCTAATTAAACAGTTAAATGCCAGTAGGGTGCAAAACACTAACAGTAAACACTATTCTGCTTGTGTACTATATATTCCTAACATGGAAATTCCTGCCCAAAACATATACAAATATTTGGAAAATGTATATTACATAACTTTCCCAGAGCTTATAACCGATCACTTAAATACGTAGGCTAAGATCCAAAGTGTTTTTCTTAGAGCTTGTCAAATGTATTATATTTGCATAAAATATATTTCATTAAAGGTAAAGTCAGCTATTGCGAGCTAATTTAGTCAAATTCATAACATGTCTCCTCACATTTCGCTAATTTATCGCTCTCTGTGCGTGCTGAAAAAATAATCCAATACTTCTACACAGCCCTGGCTCCGTAAATAGGAACATAAACAATGTGGGGAACACCGCTCACAATAACAAAGCCGTAGTACGACGCTTTGCTTCACAATGTGTTTCGATGTGTGGGGCGGCGCCGCGGAGGAATATTGTTTTGATTTAAGCACGACTGTAGCAAGCGTTCTTGAGAATGACCCTGCCTTTAAATGTTAAGTCTCGTTCAGGTGCTGCAAAGGTCACTGCCCACATTTCTCTTGGGAACAGAGCAGCGACAAACTCCCTTGGGTCCAAAGATCAACTGAACGGTTTTTCTTAAAAACCATTGCTAGTTCGTAGTTGTCTTTTGTTATTGTTTTGTGGGTGCGACAATCCTTAAACAATGGCTTTGTTGTGTTGAAAGAATGTGTTCAGTTCAGTGAATGTGAAAAATACATTGTTGTCATCTCTTGTTTTAGACTCAGACATACTGCTTGACATCACCTGTTTGTGTAAAGCTCTCATCCTTCGCATTGCTTTGCCAGTTTTGCAGTGATGGAAATATTAAATTATATAGTCTCTCTAGCGGCTAGCCCGTCAAAATATTCAGAATCTATCATAGATCGCTACTGTCTGTACACGTGTGTGTGTGTGTGTGTGTGTGTGTGTGTGTGTGTGTGTGTGTGTGTAAAAAAGACAGAACGGCCAATTCTATGCCTGCCCACTCAATCTAGAGACCACATCCTGGCAGTCACGTTAGGACATCTGGCCCAGTGCCTATTTCCATGTGCAGGCACCTGTGTGTGTGTGTGTGTGTGTGTGTGTGTGTGTGTGTGTGTGTGTGTGTGCATGCACGCACGTCATGCACGTGTCGTCAGGACACAATGTTTCAGTCGAATGTGATTTCTAGTCTGCCTTTTTATTTTTTTTTATACACCTCGTCTGCTATTTTGAGGCCTGGTGGCATGTAACATTGCTCTCTAAATTTAACAATGTAGCCTCCTGGTGTTTACTTAGTGGGCTAAAAAGGACTGAAATCAAGGTAATTGTGGCACACGTCTTTGACCAAACACAGCCCAGCCCACATTTTTCCAGAGGAGTACTTCCAAGTGAGATTCCTAAACTTTGCTCTCATCTCTCGCGTCTGATCCGTTGTCTCAAAATCTCTAATCTGCATCGCAGTTAATCGTGTTGCCCTCATGGATGTCTGTTGTGGTTGGTATTTGCTTTGATGCAGGGAAATGCTATACTATCACCATCAACCAGGGTTAAGACTATGTCATGACATCAAGTGTATGTGTATATATATATATATATATGCACACACACACACATTTCAAGAGGTGTAATTTAACATTCCTGTACATATTGCTGCTGATTTGGATCAGCTGTTTGTTTAACTTTATAGATATTTGTGAATTGAGCCATTATATTTGATGTTTGTAGGTTAAGCCAATGGTTACATTGTCCAAATCGGGGTATGTTCCTTGTACTGATATTTAGAGAATCTAGTAAATGACGCCGTGCTATTCAAATGATATTAATAAAAATCACAGGGCTTAGACTGTGTGTGTGTGTGTGTGTGTGTCTTTTATAGGCACATTGTGCCTCTTTAGGAGTGAAAACAACTTCAAGAGGCCCTGCCGTAACCCACCAGCTCCCCTTCATGTGGGGCAAAGAACCTGCCTGTGTGTGTTCCAGGGGTGACATCAGAGAGAAGGTGGAGTTGGGGGTGGGGGTATCTGAGAGAAGGTGGGGGGGGGGGCGGGCTCCGGATAAGCGTGTACATCCTTCCGGTAGCTGATAGCGATGGTGCCGACAAGCAGGCGGACAGACCACTTGCCGTTTTTTTTCTGTATCTCCCGTCTCCCTCTCACTATCTCCCCCCGCTGCCTTATCTCTGTGTGTGTGTGTGTGTGTGTGCGTGCGCGTGCGTTCGCAGGACAACACGTCTCCCGTCTTGTTCCTCTCTCCGTCCCGCCTTTTGTTGTTGTAATAAGATGTGGCAGCGCTGGATGGATATGGCCGTCTGCAACACTATCTAATCTATGCCCTACCCCCTGACAAGAGCTTGGTGTGTGTGTGTGTGTGTGTGACAATGTGATTATTCATGTTGAAAGACTGCCCCGGTGCGTGCAGCTTAGGCTTAAACATTCAGCCTCTGTTTCTGTCTTCCAATCAGGACATTGAAACGCGTAGCCCACACATTGCAGACACACAACGTCATAGCAGAAGCACCTACACACCTGTTAAAGAAAGGGCAGTTCTTTCAGTGCCTTTTATACGTAGTTTATAGTCATCCTGCACTCCATAGTTGACATTTTAGTGAGATATGATACTATAACAGAGGATGACATTTAAGTGTGGTAGTCCTTGGGGATGTTTCCACCCCACCTTCCCCACCCAATACAAAAATCACTGTCTTGTGTCCGTCAGATCAGAATACGTGCAGACTATCGGGACTGTGAACAGGATTGGATGCAGATGTATTAGCGCCCGGTGTTCTTTGTGTCCAAGCTTGATTAATGTGAAGCCTTCTTGAATAGAATCTCGGTGTGTCCTACAACTGAGCCCTGAGGAACTCCCCGCGCATTAAGGAGGGGCAAAATTAGACTTTGCGTGATGATCTGAGGGGTTATGAAAACATATCCGACACGTGTGCTCTCAATAAAAGGAAGGGGGGGGGGGGGGGTCACACAGACTGTGGGCACTTAGAGGAATTGGGCAGAAGCGGTAACAAGTCCAGCTGTTGCTCTTTAGCAATCAGGACGAGGGCCAGCGACTTACCGCTCGTAGCTCCACGCTATGGTTGCACTTGTTTCACTTCTCACACGCTCACTCTGTCTCTGTCTGTGTATTCCCTTTCCTTTCCCTCTCTCTGTATTCCTCTCTGTTCAGGGAGGTTCAACGGCGTCCTTGGGTCAGTTGTATTCAACGCCGTGACCACATTGATGAACATAATTTTATTGTTGTTATCTACTGCATACAATACAGTAGTTTGGATACTGTGGCAGGCAACACAAGGGTACTGCAGTGGAGGCGGCCTACAGCTAGCCTACATCATTGTGGGTCTACATATTGTCTTTTAAACTACATTTGCTTGTGTATAAAAGCAGACAGCTTGGTTAAAATGTGTATGGCTGTCGGCACCAATTTAACTACCCACCTGGACCCTGTTCTCTACCAAACTAAAAACATTTGTTTTCTATTGAGTGTTCCCGGACTGATGAAGAGAAGAAAATCATAAAGGCAGAGCTTGGTATATAAGGATGTTTGTAACCAGGCTGATGCAGGTGAAGTCTGTGATCGCCAACCTTAAAATCGACCTTTGACACGTTCTTGTTATCTTCACAGGTGTGCCGCTGATTGATGGGGGCACAGTGAGACTGCCTCATCTCATTGGTCTGTCCCGAGCCCTCGACCTGATACTGACTGGAAGACCGGTCGGAGCACAAGAAGCACTTGCCTTTGGATTGGCTAACCGAGTTGTTCCCGATGGCGAAGGTATGAGGCTGGTTCATTGGTGCCGTCGTGGAACAATCACGTTGTGAATTTCTACTTCTATTTAGTTTAATTTCAATTGGTTTATTTGGACCTGCAAAAGGGTTACAGTATTTTAGATGATCAAATGCTAATCAATTCTGCAGTAGCGTGCATTTTATTGTTTTATTGTTATTAGTTGAGTTGGGGGAGGGGCGTTTGTTTTCTGGGACCACCGGGAGCTGGCCTAGAGCCTTTCGGGGTTCCAATACGTTAGTGTACGTTCCTTGGCTCCATTCTACGTTGACGGCGCTATAACTCACTATCTCTGCTCCACTCTGCTCCTCTGACGCTAAAAGAAGATTAAGCTAATGCCACAGCAACGGCGAAGCATGTGCCTAGACGGTCTCTCTGAGGTTGATCACTTAACATTAGCACTGGTGTGAAGCAGAGGGAGATGCGCACACACACGCACGTACGCACACACACACACACACACACACAGACGGTAATACACAACACACACTCCTGGGGTCTCATGTATCAACATTGCGTGGGTTTTCACGAACAAAATGTGATGTATCAAAATGAACGTGCCGTGAGAACGTGCGGAGCGCACCACAAAGTCAAGTCTGGCTCTGTAACGTGTCGATTTCCAACTGAAAAGCACCAAACCACACCAAATATGTGTCTCGTCCAGTTACTATAAGGCAAGGTTGTCAATGAAAACAACATATCCAATGACCACAATCATGTGGCATAATGCGGTTAATGTTTAACATCAGAAAAAGCAAAAACCCAAATGTTGAATGCTGTCAACTGTATTTTTATGTAAGCAACATAATGTGTGTGTGTCAAATGAATTAAAAATCAACTTAAAATAAATATACGTAACATAGGCCTACTGTATAGTCACCCTCTCTATATCGCCATTGTGCGCACCCTAATTCATCACTTGTGTTAATTATCCAATATCATTCTGTTGTATCCTTTTTATATCTTTCATAGTATTGACAATGCCATTCTATGATTACAGCCATGCCTTCTTCCTGTGAGCTTAGCTGCTACACTTTCAACTCTCATCTTTGATATCCGACTATTTCTTGATAGTTCTCGGAACCCGATGCATCGACTGCATTGATGCAAATGACTGCCGCATTTATTATAATTTGCATAGTCATTTATGGGAGGAGGTAAGGCAGGGTCAATGGCTCGTGCATGTATACTAAAATACACGTTTATTGGGATGTGTGAAGGGAATATTCGCAGGACCTGGCGTCCGCATGGTTTCATACATCTGACTATTTTTGTGCGTACACATTTTCAAGTTTTTTGAGTACGCCATCTTTTAGCATGAAAGCTTGAAATTGTTGATACACGAGGCCTCTGGGCATTAAAGTCTACCATCATGGGATATATATTTTCCATAAGGAAGACCTGCATGTGGTCCAGTGCTTTCATGTGGCGCTGGCAAGTACAAAGTGACATAAGACGAGCGCAGTAGCAGGTGGAATGTGTGTGATTAAATGTACTAATACAGTACGCGGTGTTCCTGTGTGATTGTATGTACTGATGTACAGTACACAGTGTTTTTGTTGCCCACACCATATATTTGTTATTGTGCTTGCATGCTGCATAAGGAAAACCCTACTTCTAAGAGAAAAATATGTTAATTGTTTGTTTGTGTGCGTGTGTGTGCACGCGCATGTAATGTGTGTGTTTATTACACCCACTCGTGTATAATTTATCTGTCTCGTGTGCAATTTATATGTCACCCACCCAAATAAATACTAAACACACACCACTACTGCTGAAACCATTGATGTTCCAATTTGGGCCCAGGTCCAACAGTCTGTTTCCCTTTTCTGGAGCAGCAGCAGCAACAGTCTACATACTGGTAACTCTACCTTACTGTTTAACAGACATCGGCCACCTGCTTTAGGAATCTTGTACACAGGCTATATCGGAGTTCCTTAGTATGTACTTAAGTATGTACTACACATACTTGGCAGACTGTTGTTTTGTAGCGCTCAAAGAAGCAACATCCTCATTTTCCTCAGAGACAAGAATTAAAGTTACTTTACTCCTGAACGCTGTGGTAAACAGAAAAAGAGGGCACTTTTTCTTGAATAGTTAATAATACATTATAATAATAAAATGATACATGTAAACTAGCTGTGACTTTACTGTTTTCTATCATATTAAAATAAGTATTATTCACACTGGTGAGGCATACGAGGCACACACTAGAAGTATTCGATTTGTAGCAGTTTTATTATGTTCACTCATTGATGATAAATCTATACACACGTATACAAACCCAGCTATCTTTCACCACATCATGCAGTTTGATAGTTACCATGGGCCAGCCTAGAGCAGTGGTGCCTGTAAGCGTCTGCAGCAGCATCAACATGGCTTAGTGAACGGGCGACCGAGCGCGGAGAAGTGAACGTATGCCGCAGTGGCAAGTTTGTTTTCCAAGCATTAGTGTCAATTAAACATTCAGTAATATAGCACATGCTCTCGCCAATGCGATCAATCGGTGAACGCGCACGCTAAAACATCACAAGCACAAAAACCCTTGATGTAGCAAAGGGTACTCTGACACGGCCGCTGTTTGCTGAAAGACCTGTGTAGAAGAGGGTTGACTAGACACGGGTGGGCCCTATTGTCCTTACTGGCTCTCTCACATGTCTCAGTACCCTTGAATGTCACACGGATTTATTGGCCTGAATTTGTGTGCTGCCAGCCAGACACACACACACACACACACACACACACACACACACACACACACACACACACACACACAGTGTCTGTGCACGCAGCCAAGTGGAGAGGCTGACCTCTGTCATTACACCAGCTTTGCTTGGACCGAGCGTTGTGTGCGTCTGTGTCTGTGTGTACGTTCCACTGGCTGTGCGTTGTCATTACAGGCTTACCGGCGGCCCTGGCGTTAGCAGAGCAGATCAGCGCATTCCCACAACGGTGTCTGCGCGCAGACCGCTCCTCGGCCATCTACGGCTGCTATGACGCCGGCTCTTTCACCAAGGTAGCGCACCGCACAGCGCGGGGAGCCCACGCCCTGTCTCGGCTTCATAACGACACGCATTTCGGTCGACAAACAGAGGCAGCGATTTGGTGATTTCCACCACGTGACCCAAAGGAGGTCGCGGGTTGAAGCACCCAGCATGCCTGGCTTATCTGTACGTGTCCTTGGGCACCATGCTGAACACCTACCTTCTCCATAATACTATATTATTATTATTATTATTATTATTATTATATTATTTTGTCAGAATATCTCCATATGGTCTGCTATAGATGTCTGTTTCTGTGTGAGAGCTGAAAAAAAAATTCTCCGGTGTTCCTACATCACAAAGTGGTGCAGACCGCCACCACGCAACACTATCCCGGCCTTGGCAATGCAAGACCATTTTGCGGGGTGGGCGGAGCTTCTGAGGGAGAACCTTATGGCACTTTGAGGGAGAGGTGTTTTTGTTTTTGACAAGTGTTCAACAGTCTTTCGCCAGGATAGCTGACTCCACCTTAAAGTGCTGTAATTGTATTTTGCTCACTGAGGGTAGATCAGATGCAGAACGTCTTGATTTAGTTTGTTTAGAGCTTATTTAACCAAAGTAGATCCGATGTAAACTGTGATCTTTCATCACACAGGCAATGCAGCACGAGCTCAACCACGGCATCCCCGTCATCCAATCAGAGGCCGTCCCAGGCGCGGCCAGATTCACCTCCGGAACGGGAAGAGGAGGAAAGTTCTCATAGGTGGTTCTGTGTCTAGTGTGGTGGAGTTGCCCCTTCGAAGGACGGAGGGTAGGGGGAGGG
>JAODOY010002263.1:0-12258 GCA_025399855.1 Forbesichthys papilliferus
ATATATATATATATATATATATATATATAGAGAGAGAGAGAGAGAGAGAGAGAGAGAGAGAGAGAAGTAAACATATATAGTAATATATGTTTAATAAGCACTGTTGACCCATGAGTAACCTTGTTCTCTGGAAGCCAGGCCTTGTGTTAGGTCAGGGAATGTCTATTATAAATCTTCTACTTTGCAAATTAGAAGCCAATATTGTTTTGTTTATCAAGTGTATTTGACCTTGATTTTATCTCCTGCCACAATGTCATAGTTTCTGCTGCTAACTCACCCCAAAGGATTATGCTTGGGTTGATTATTTCTAGACAGTTTGACATAAGCATTCATCACAAATGTAATCCAATAAAAGAGGCTTTGTGTGGCTGCATGTGGACATGATCTTTGCCAGCAGCAGACAGGTTACATATAATGGTCCAATAGTTCCATTTAGGGTTAAACTACATGTGTAGTGAGGAAGAGCATAAAGGTGTTTATTATGAAGGTAAAACATAAAGTGAAATGAGAGTGGAAATACACATGTATGAAACACACAGTATGACATATACAAAGAAAACGGGAAATGAGCTAGTGAGTAGGCCAACAACTTAAATTCATGAAAATTTGTAACATTAATATTCACATTTTATCAGGGTATTTGATTAGAGAGAAGATATGTTTAATAGGTTACCTATTAGATACCATTAATAAAATAATGAATGAACTACCTTAACTCACTTCACCCCCATTATACAGCATATCACTTGGCTTGCATCAACAATTGTTTAACTACATAAAGAACACCATGATTAAGGTCAGAAATGTGACCCATTTTAGTCAATATTACATTAAAATGAATGATGACGTATAAAAAATAACTTGTTAACCCCAATGGCTGCTGATGTCATCATAATGCATTTACAGTACTTCTGATGACTAGTCCATGGCCTAGTCAGCTATTACTTACATAACATATGTTGTAAGTCACTTTGGATAATACCTAGCTGCTGAATGCTATAAATGTAAAAACATTTACATTTTATGACTTGGTGAAGGGTTATCGTACACATACAGTATACACCCTTTGTCAACAAACATCTGATCACTGTGGTAATACCACATGAGATATGTTTTCATGCATGGCATCAGACAGGAGACACACATACAGACATTGCATGTGATGTATTGCATAATGTGGGATGCAAAGAACAAACTAAACATCAATAAACCAGGTTTTTTTTGCTGTGGAAGTGGTTTGCAATACCCTTCAAACTTGTGCGGTTAATGTTTCTTAACGTTCAGAGCATTCTTAGCGAAGCAGGGTAAATGTATAGTGCCTCTTCCATGTCCTGGTCATAAAGGGACTGTCTGAAAACATTGTACACTACCTCCCGACTAAGTGTAAACTTCTCAAGCTCAATGTGCTCCACAGGCATGAGGAATTGAAGTTGGTACTCCGCAATGACTGAATGATTTCTGTAGGGCATACATGCAGACACATTTGTGATTATATAGAATATTCTTTGTTTCCAAGATCAATATTATGATGCAGGCTGAATTAAAATCTTTGTTTTGTTATGCTGGATTAACCTTGACATCTCTGGTCTATTCTACTGTATACTACACTATACACTATTCTTGGTATAAAATCCCTACTGTGGAACACACAATGTGTATTTACCTAAAAGCATGTATTTCAGTGTTGTAGAAGTATCGGCACAAGGCAGGGGATGCCCTGTAAATATCAGCCACCTTGGAGGGGTAGCAAACAGGTAGAAACAGACAACAGAAATGGAAACAGGAATTATTGTGCTACCATCAAAGCACAGGAATAAAATGTAATAATTGTGAATGCTAATTAGATCATTGCAAATAATCCAAACAACTTTAGTCAAACCTTTTTTTGAAGCTGTGTGGATAATGACTGGTGCTGACTGGATGAGGGAGAGAGAAGCTCTGCTGTGAACATCTGATTGGACAGTTGGAAACTTCCATTGAAGAATCGAGGGATCTTAAATGCTGAAAAATCATACTCCTCATCCGCATCTTTGTGAATTACTGGAATTGAACAAATAAGGAACTGAGTTACCTTTAAATTAATGAAACACGTATCTATTCATATTGTATCAATTCCTTGATTGTGCAACGATATGAATGAGTAAATGTTTTTCCACATTTGTAATTTAATACACCATGTTATCAATATGCAACATATTATAAAAGTATACACAGACTCCTAAGAATGTAATATTATTTGTCTTAAAATCATAAACCAAAATATTATTTTGACCAACAATCTCATACAGCATACTATATGGCTATATTATTATTATTAAACATGGTCCTCTTGTGTTACAGTATGTTTAAATAGAACAGATTATCCACAGACTAACAATGAGTAGTTATTTTACTTTCATATCCTGCATTCAAAACTCAGATTTCCTAAACATGTCAAAGCAACAAAAACACATCACCAGAGACTGGAATACAGAAAGGGTCCACTTCCACGTTCGATATGATGTAAAGAGTGAAGGGACTTTTCAGCCTTTATGCAGATCAGAAAGAGGTCACCATTACAATGCCCATTATTTCTCTCTGTGTTAATGGTATTTTGAGTATTTCACATGAAGTAGCTACAATCAGAGGACACCATGGTATTTCTGCAGGAACTGTTTCAATGTAAATTGACTTTGTTTGAGGTCATGCATGGTTGCTGCATATGTCTAACCTGACATGCCAGATGGATGGTTAGACAATCTAGAGAGCCTGAGCCTTCCATGGAAACAGTTTGAAAAGGGCAGGCTCTTGGCAGTTGATTAGGCCATTGAGTGCCTGTTGTTTTCAAGTCGCTATCGGCACACCTACCACACCCCTCGCCATCTATCAGTACAACGCTGATTGATCAGATTCATTGCTACTTGGATTCACTCGCAAGGATTCGTAGGATTTCCAGACTGATTCTCACTGCGAAATTAAATTGAAGCTTGCAATATCAGGATGGTCTCGCGAGGCTAGCATACGTCAGCCTCCACAGCAAAATTAAATTGGAGAGATGCCCACTTGAAACTTTGTGCCTCCATTGAAATGCATTACTATGCTCTGTCTTGTTAGTACTCCGGTATCTTTGACATCACATTACATAGCCGTTGCATTTATTATGGAGTGCTTGAACAGCTGTTGGTACCTTTTATTGTAACTTGTAGTTTATTGTCAGTTTATTTATTTATTTCAAACATGCTTTTAAGGTAAATTTGATATGTGGCTGTATGTAGCTAAGCTGACCGTTTAAATCACCTCTACACTGTGTTTTACACAGAAAAACATTTCCAATACCTGTGCACAAAAGCAGTAAGATCACCGTTACGATGACGATGAGCAGGAAGATAAAGATGACGATCATCCATAATCTGACCTTCCAGAAGACCGATTTCCTTAGCTGATCTCTGGCGTGGCACACTGAACTCTTTTAAACACAGTAGAAACCATATAACACACTGTATTATAGTATATCAAATGATCAATAAGTATTATAGTATATAGCAAAGTATCAATCAGTTTGTCTGACAAAATAATAGAAACCTAAAATATTAAAACATTTGTGTGTGAAGAGCTCTGGGTCTCTGATGTATGCACTTTCGGATGTATCTCCCCATTGCACCCAGAAACCTGTGTGGGGGACACCACACATAGTTTGATGGCTTGATCTTGTATTTTTCAAGGGAGTTTGGCCTTCTATGCTTCTATGTTGAAAACAAGCACTTAAGTAAAAATAAACTCATTTATAGCAACACTTGCCTGAACGGAGAGTAATGGGCTTGCTTCTGGAGAGATTCCAGCTGGACTGTCTCCATTTCTCGCCTATGGGTCAACAAAAAACATGAGGCAAAATAGGTAAACGTAAAATGAGTAATGTAATGGATATTTTGCTTTATAAGTAAAATGAAACTAAATGGGAGTGGGTGTTTCCCTCTCTGGGGTAAATAGCAGGCTAACCAGCTTTACAACTTACATTCCATACATGTATGATGTTTGTCTTAGCATTTCCCTTCAACCTACGAGATAATATGCTAGTAGCATGTTGTCATAAACTTCCCCGAAGGAAATTTAGTATTTTGGTGGCGATCTTGGTGCGCCAAACAACACTTTATTTTAAAACGTTTTATGGTTAAACTAGTTTTGGGGATTTAAATGGGATTAGTTCGATAGGTTAATACAAGTTTGTGTTTTGGGTCGCCTCTCCTGCCAACAGCGGTCTCTTAAACAGATGTTTGATTACGTTATGTTTAATCCAAAGACTTAAAAATTACGTAGTAGGCTATTTAATCGACCTGATCGAAGACCATGAAAACTCACCTGGTCATTTACATTTTCCAGCCGTGTGAGTTCCATGTTGCTGTTATTTGCAACGGGGATCTATCCCTTTCCCAGCTCGTTGTAAAACCTCGAATAGTATTAGTCTCGGAATCGTCCGGAACAGATTGTAAATACAATGAAACTATCCTACTTTATGACAGTTAGACTACATGGAAGAATAGCCAAATGAAAAGAAACGGCATCAAATGTTTCTTGGAGTTAATCTTGAGTTCGATCCCACTTCCTTATTCAGGCAGGTGAGTTCTTTCATGGGGCGTTGCATTGGGATTACATAAACCTAGCATAACAAAATAGCCTACAGCAGGCATAGTTTAGAGGTCTGCAGTCACTTATAACAGAACAATAGCACATGCGATCCCATCCTTCCACCATCATCATTTCACTGCACAAAACGACGGGGACGTCAACCACAGAAAGGTAATAGTCAATTTATTTTAGTTTACAATCTCACATTATAG
This sequence comes from Forbesichthys papilliferus, assembly GCA_025399855.1. Classification (NCBI taxonomy): domain Eukaryota; kingdom Metazoa; phylum Chordata; class Actinopteri; order Percopsiformes; family Amblyopsidae; genus Forbesichthys; species Forbesichthys papilliferus. The sequence goes on from JAODOY010002263.1 coordinate 4,815, forward strand.
AGATCCTTATTGTGATGTACTACACTTTGCATTTGAGTTATCTTAAAGTTTATTCTGATGGATGTCTATATAATGGGCCAAAATAGACATGTTTAGATGAAGGAATCTCTTCATTACCAAATATTAAATTCAAACTAAAAAAAGTGCAATACCTTCAGTCAAACAGACAGTGACAATGTTTCCTACAATATCCTATAGTTATGTATTGTTTAACATTTTGACAGACATGTAGCATTCATTCAATATATTCTCATGAACGGTAGCTTTGATACAATGCTATAATCATCATCAACAATGTATTCTTATAACGATTTGGTGTAATATATATTTTCATGATAGAACATGTAAGAGGTTTATTTCCATTAGTAGAAAGACGGTGATACATATTTAAATATACTTGTAGTCTGTTCGTTAAACCTAGGTTGACTGGATGACAGAGGTTCAATTGAGTGAGAGTGTTTGCAGAGAAATCCCACGTCAAATGCCAGCGCTTCCCTTCTTCTAGATTGGCCTTCTCCCGCTTGTTGTCCATGTTGCTCCCTTTCTTCATTGGCTCGGCAGGAAAGACTCTGAATGTGGCTGTCCCTTGTCCAAACTCTAAAAAGATCTGCTCCCGTGATCTCTGCTAATAGTCTCCTCCTGAAGCTGGCTCTGTCCTAATGGCAGCTAGAGCATCTTCATTAAAGTTCTTTCTGAAGGGCCAGTTCTGTGTTTGAGCTCCTGTTTGTCATTCTGGTTCCTCTGCCGGGCTGTCAATCACTGGTACCTTGCATCCGTCTTCCATTGGACTGTTGCACTAGAGGGACAGGTCGTACCCAAATTCTCCAGACTTCTGTCCAACCTGTGCTTCCTCGTGGGAGGACGCCTTTTGAACAACAGTCGTACACGAGTCTGTTGGGAAAGCCAGGGTGAATTCAATTTACATCATTAGGCTAACAGTCATGGATACATTTTGAAAGGTATGGTACAACTTTCAAGCACAGATTGGAGATCAGATGCTTGAATAATATACAAATAAATTACATACAAATAAGAAAAGATGTGCATGTCAAAAGTACATTTGGGTAAAAACATATACATTGTTACTGCCTTAGTAGAACCAGCTAGTACAAGTCATAAAAGGAGAACTGTGCTAAGGGGATTATATTGCAAATCCCTCGTTCCTGCGGTGCCCCTGCATCATGGATGAGCTTATCCAAGGCCTATACTTAAACACGTAGGACACCCACTGAGAAACCTTTGTTTCCAGGGGGTCATGTGTTGGATGGGCTATAAGGTCACCGGTAGGTAGGCTTTAACATGAGCACTGTGATAATGCAATAATATAGACATCCATATACCTGAAACATATAACCCCTTCATAAAATAATTGATAACATTCTGTGCACTACACTGTAAATACCTACTGGTACAGATCTTAACATCTATATGTTTACATGCTTATAGAATCAATAGACAGACAAATATACATCCTAAACAAAACACACTGTATACTTAACATCTATGTATGTACACGAATGCTTGGAATCCATAGACAGACAGATATACATCCATCCAGAGCACTGCCCACAATACAGTTTCCATGGTCTATATGTCATGTCTCACTACAGGAGTTGCCACAAAAAATAAATAAAAGTTTGTCTCGGTACACTAACTTATAGAGATGCTGATCAGCGCAGGTTTGTGCAGGTTGCTTCAAGTAGAACGCACCTTGTTGACACTTGGCAATGGGATTGCCCCGGGAGGACTTTCAAAGTTGATAGATTCCCCCTCTTCACTGGACTGTCGTGGGAGTTGTCGGGTGCTGCTCAAGGGGCTGCAGGCGCTGGCTGGAGACAAATGTGGCATCTGTAGCTTCACTTCATGACTCCTGGAAGATGGCAGCAGAGCAGTGGGGGACAGTACAAGGTTGTCCTGGAGGAAGAAAGACGTATGGAGGCCCAACACTGCCTGAAGCCTGCAAACCACAAACTAATGGCATATTGTGCAAAACTGTATTCAAAACACAGCAAGGATTGCGAAATATTCAACAGCAGTAGAATGTTATCCCAAAAAGTGACAATAAATAAATATTCCTCTAATGAGAGCAGATCTGCCAGTTTAAAAAAAGGAGATTAGTCCTGTTTTTAGTATTCACTACCCGATAACACTTGTCTGTGACTGTAACATCCTCCTTCACCCAAAACGGTGTTTCACCATAACCAGATCAGGGCACTAGCCTACCATACCTACAAAATAAGATATTCTACCTGGACGGGAAAGAAAAGGAAGAGAGAGAAACGGCAGATAATTTGTCCCATGGCTGCCACCTGCGAGACTAACTAAAGAATGGTGAGTTTATCCTGTCATCCAATTAGCACATCAATCTGAGCCGATTGCCAATAATTACAAAAAGGCGCTCCCCTTTTTCCCTAGCATTCACACAAAGGCTATATTCAGAGAATAGATTAACACTAGATCGGCAGTAATGCTGTAAACATTAAACAAACTGATATTTTATAATACCGCTGTTGTATTAAAATCTCCAGCAGCTATGTTTTGAATGTGCAGCTTCTCGATTATGTTGTAACTCATCTTCATTTTTAAGTATTTTGGCGAGGAATGGTTGATTTCTGCAGAACAAGAATACACACAACTCAATAAAACACTAGATAACACAAATGAGAAACAAATTATTTAGTGAGAATCTGTGTCACATTAATGCACCACAATTTGTATAGTGTTATTGTTCATACATTTGGCATTTAGCTCAGTATTTCATTTGAGTGGCACAGGTAAAATGAGAACTTTGAAAATTCCAGCCAGTTCAGCCAATGGCTTGGATGGAGAATCCTCCTGAACATAAACTGGTTAGGCCTTCTGTAAGCAGTTAAGAAACCATAACCTAATGTATGAACACAACATAAACAACCTAACAAATTAAACAGATGGCAGTGGGGGTTGGGGGGGGGGGGGGGTTCAAGATGATTTTCAGAAATTAAATACATTTTTTAAATGATTACAATGGCATAGTTTCGCCATAATTGTTAGTAGTAGTACAGTTTATACATTACTTTGATGTATTCTACTACTAGCCTGTATTAAAATACTATCAAATAATAATATGGCAATTATTTTACCACCTCTGGGGATAGTGGGGTCTCTGGCACTGTTATTTTGGGGGGCCGCAACCTGAAAAGTTTGAGAACCCCTGAATTAATGGGCATATAGTAGTCTCGACGATCCTTTAATTACTAAAGTCGGGGACAAGAGAGGTATTTTGGTTGACATGCATGAAATATGACTAGCCTACATAACTAAATTACATTTACAATGAGGAATTTGTTGAAAACTAAACTACACTCTGTAAAGATAGGTTACTACTTAAAATGAGTAAATAAAGCAATCCGTTGTCGTCGTAACGGAAATTACGGATACATAGCCGAGTGACTGCCAAGCAGCCCATGGAAATAATCAGTTTCACTTCCTAAAAGACAGTCCTATATATTTTTTACATAGATTTATTTATTTAGGCTACTAACAAAGAAAAGACAAGTAGGCCCCGGAGTCGATTGCAAAGTACCGACTGCCCCGAAGGGCTGCATCTGCCGTAGCAGAAGCAGATGTGGGAGAAGTTCGAAGAAGCCATGGACAAATACAATTCGGTTTCTGGAAAACCGCCCGCAACCTCAGGAGGGGGAAGCGGGGAACCATACATTTTGTCTACAGTAAGGATGGTACACTGTTGACCTCAACTGAGGAGGCAATTGGCGGTGGAAGAACTCCATACTTAGGAGACACAGGGGTAGACACAGGGATCATTAATATATAGTGGTCTGGGTGTTCTACCCAGCTGGGAGGTCATGGGTTCAAGCCACAGGGTTGCACTGACTACCTAACCCTTATCTGCTCCACAATAACACTGTACTCATGTTAGATCATATTCAGTAAGCCAAATTATTCAATTGTAAGACTCAAAGTAGTAGTATACAAATCAAACTTGCAAGTGACTTTTATTATTTGGTGGCACATAAATACACTGGCACTTAAGTGTAGTGTAAATGTAGACAATGCATTTTGAGTGAAAATAAATTACATTTCAAAGGCATACTGGAAATAAAATAAAAACTTTAGTATTCAAAATGTTTCACCATGCCTAATAAAACTGTTGAAAGTGTGGCATGGTGTAGGTTACTTTGTGATTTTGAGAGCAGTTTGGGGTAGAGTTCATAAAGATTGTTTTGTTTCAACCGCAGGGCTAAGACATTCCAGACGTAGAATGAAAAATAAAAATGGTAGTGTGCAGCAACAGTCACTGGCATCATTCAATTACATTAAATAGATATACTACTCGCAGCCTTCTTCAATTTGACAAACTAACATTTAAACTGATTAAATGTACAGATGTCCTGTGTTTATCTAGCTACTTACAATGCTTATGACAGGTGAGCAGCTTCCTCTGGCTTCATAAAGAATGACTCCAAACACAGGTGTAAACATGCATATAACCCACTGGAATTGCAATACATGTGTGAAGCCCCCCCAGTGGCCAGAATTAAACTGTGACTAAGTGGAAAAGATGTTTCTACATCATCAACCTAAATATGTCCACATCTTCTATATATTACACACGGAATACATTAGAACAGTTGCAACCATTTTTCTTTCAGTCTCAAAGATGTAAATAACAATATGAAACAATGTACAAATAAACTTACAGTCCACCAATAGAAAACGAATATGATTATTGTTGGTATCGATATGGATATGAGAATGAACTCCTATTTTGAGACAATCATGACTATTTTCAATTCAGTTGGAAACAACTGCTACTGGAAAGTGCATATAACTGAATAGAGTGTTTGAACATTTTCAAAACTCCATTATGCAAGGTTAAGAGGCCAAAACTATATCCATAACGGCCTCAGATTTTCTTTGTACCTTCTGCAAAATATTATTCCCAACACACAACATAGTTTTGTGACCGTGTTGCACAGAGAAAACAATGCTAAATTATCTTCTGATTCTGCTTATGTCCAAAATAATATTTTACAGTAATACAAACTGCTCCTTCTCTCGCCTGTTTGTTAAATTGACAACAGTGGAGGTCACAGTTGAGATTTCAGGGCAGGAAACAGAAAACTAAATTTGACTCATTGACATCCTAGTCTTTCCTATATTTCATCCAAACCATAATCTTCCTCAGGAAAGTCCCCTACTATAACATTTAGGGGCTTCACAAATGCACCATATTTGTTCTCACATTGAAAGTACTTCTTTCCATTGACACTGTGGAAACAGAACACAACAAGGTAAGTTGTGACAATATAACTTATTCAGTAAAGATTTAAAAATTATGCAAAACCTATAAGAAGAGTGTTACCTTCCATCATTTTTTCCTAAGGGTTCATCATACTTCACACCCACCCAATGACCTGGCTTAAAATCTGTTGTACCTGCAACAAAATGATGTTTCCAGTAATAATTAATTTAATGATTTACTCTGCCCTTTTCCAAATAAAGTGTATATTTCCAGTCAGGGTCTGAAATTAACACCCGCCATGCGCCAAATGCGGGTAGATTTATCGTTTGGCGAGTAAATCTTAGAGGCTATCCGCCACACTGGCGGGTAAATGTTTGAACTATAATAGGCATATTAATCTTGAGTGCGAGTTTCTCTCTACCGCTGTTGCCTGTGTTGACTTTGACACACATTATCTGTGAAGACCCACACCTACTCTCTCGGATTGGCTCTCCGAGATCTCCTAAACCAACCATCTGATCATTCCGTAACAAAAAAGCAAAAATAGCCAATCAGAGAGCAATGGCGGAATTTATGGGACGTCTAAACAACAACAACAACAACAACTAGTAAGAAATACCCAATGTCAAAATCATGAGTTTTAAGCGGTTTGAAGTAGTGTTAAAAAATATTCAAGGGATATCAAATGTTTTATTTTAGCAAACAACTTAACCTACTTGTGAAATAGTTTTTTTTGCATGAAAAATATGACGTTAAAAATATCACAAATTCAGAAGTAGCACTCGCATATGGGCTCGTATACAAAAATAGCCGACACGTCCACAGACATGTTTGTACCTTTATTGATCACCTTGGCCGGTGACTCAAAACGTAAAATTTTGACAATGTTTTTAGTTTGAATGTACAATTACAATTCATCAGCTTCATTCATCATGCACATGCATATGTGACACAAAGCAATGGGCCATCACTTACCAACATACATGACTGTGCCAATCTTGCTTGGTTGCCCAGTAACCTGCACTTGGCAACGACTGCCAACTGTAATGGCATCAGCAGCAGATTTTTCTTCTGCCTCCTGTTCTGCAAGTATAGCTTCTTTCTTGGCCATTTCTTCCTCATTGAACCGTCCAATACGCATTTGCTTCTTGTATGACCTTACAGAATCTGAAGGAAAGAAGTTACGTCGGTACACATAAAATCTTGCTTAAAAGTCACAATGAAATACACCTCATCAATATGTTGATTTATCTAAATGTTGTGTTTGTTCTGTTTAGTTATTGATAAACATGTTATCCTACACAAATTAACGCATGGCATATCATCTTGTTCAGCGCCTCGTTTCCCGATAGCGACCAGGGTGGGAAATTAGCACCCACCACATTCTATAAAGTGGGGTAAATGATCAGGAGATAAGACAGGAAACCCGACAGAAATGTGAGTTTTTATTTTTAGTGACTTAATTGTAGTTGTACATTGTTAATTCCATAGAGAGAGGTTGTTAATATTGCAGCTATAATGACAGTTTACTCAATTTAATCCACATTTTGGATTAAAGGGTCCCTTGTCATACGAGCTGGCTACCTCCATCTGTTTTCAGAAAAGGAAATTGGGCATGTGACTCTATCTGCTCTCTCATTGGCTACTCTTTAAAAAGGTGGGAATATAACTATAGACATAAACAATATTGTCTAATTTGATCTTTTTTGAAAATATACAGATAAAAATTAAATATCGATATATCACCCAGCCCTACAAAATAGTATGCAACTATTTTGTTAAAGGAAGGAGGCGGGGATAGTACCATCACTCCTTTTGAGAGCGCTAGAAATGTTTACTACAATGTTTTACATTTGCTCAGTAAAGTTCAGTAAATTGAAAATAAAACCGATTCAACATTTTTTTATAAAGCACGTTATTGTTTTACACATTCTTGGCCATCTCATTGTGCCTGCCTTTCACCACATCAATAATAACATCAACAACTACAATTGTTACCCCTGTAACAATTACAGGGGTATCACACTACTCAGCCTCCCTGGTAAAGTCTACTCCAAGGTGCTGGAGAGGAGAGATCGGCCGATTGTCGAACCTCAGATTGAAGAACAACAATGCGGATTCCATTCTGGTCGTGGAACAACGGACCAGCTCTTTACTCTCGCAAGGATCCTGGAGGGGGCCTGGGAATATGCCCTTCCGGTC
>JAODOY010002265.1:22122-34577 GCA_025399855.1 Forbesichthys papilliferus
GCCTGTAGAGGGCTGTGGGCCACGCCCTTCATGTCCATCAGCAGTACAGACACGCCTATAGAGGGCTGTGGGCCACGTCCGTATGCTTGGTGCATGTACTGTAGGTGTACAGGCATGATGAGCTCTCCCCTTACAACACAGTTCCTTGGGGGAGAAAACATGGTTCCAGGATCTCACCAATGTGTTGGACCCACATCCGAGGTACTTCCACACAGAATCTATCTTGCTTTTGCCCCTTTCTTGCCAATAAATAGACACGTAACGTTTAATCAGCCTTCACTATCTGAGACACACTCGCCCACATTTCTCTCAACTGCCTCTGTAAATCTCCACGTCAACCCAGTGAAGCTGAGCAGCAGCTAATTACCAACATTGATTCCCTTCTAAACTAGTTGCCCAGGTGATGGATTCTGGGTTTGTAGGACAGATTCTTCTTCTGCAGTGGCGATTTATTAGTGTGGTTTAGCTTTAGCTAGCTAGCTTCCTGCCTGGTTAAGATGTATTATTGTTGTTTAGCTTTAGCTAGCTAGCTCCCTGCCTGGTTAAGATGTATTATTATTGTCTAGCTTTAGCTAGCTCCCTGCCTGGTTGTTACGCCCCCGTCTAGGGTACCCCGAACGCAACATACAACCTGTCCCGTTTCCCTGCCTCCAAGTATGACCAGTGCCACAGTGGATGTCAGTCCAATGGATATAGATTTATTTATCCAAATGACGTCAGGGAAGGCAAAGCCCAAAACAACAAACAAAACTTAACTTACCTAAACTGCCAAAAGAATAAGAAACAAAAGACGAGCACCTTACCTATCTCCCTGTCTATACACATAGACCAAACAAGGACATACAAAAGAAACGGGCTCCTTCCCCCTACCACAACTGCAGTTTCTATATATAAAGTATATAATAAAACATACAGAGTTACAAAGGTAGAAACAGGTGAGGCCAGGTCTGCATTGGAAGCAGGCAAACAAGAGAAGGCCAGGCATCAGTGGCAGCCATTTTCAGGCCAATTAGATCATGGCCAATCAGCACCTCCTCCTGCAAGGGAAAGAGGACATACAGGGACACCATTCAGGAGGGAGGGAAAACACCCCAAACCAATGGGTCATAACACTGGTTAAAATGTATTAGTGTGGTTTAGCTTTAGCTAGCTAGCTCCCTGCCTGGTTAAGATGCCATAGTGTGGTTTAGCTTTAGCTAGCTAGCTCCCTGCCTGGTTAAGATGCCATAGTGTGGTTTAGCTTTAGCTAGCTAGCTCCCTGCCTGGTTAAGATGCATTAGTGTGGTTTAGCTTTAGCTAGCTAGCTCCCTGCCTGGTTAAGATGCTTTAGTGTTGTTTAGCTTTATCTAGCTAGCTGCCGGCCTAGTCCAGATGTATTAGTGTGGTTTAGTGTGGCTGCCTGCCTGCTCCTGACTTGTGTTTGAGAGGGATGAAGGTACTTTATGCATTATTTAATTATTCAATATAATTGGACCTTTAAGTTACTGAACTTTAAAGGTCCAATTCGCTATTACTGCGTGGTAGTGTTCCACCCCCACAGAGTATACCTCACATCTTAGCAAATATATACATTTTTAGATTATATACTAATTTGCACAGCCTACATTTTTAGTTTACCTAAATCCTGTCAGTGTATGTTCAGTGAAATTGGACTGCAAATTTCAAAATAACCTTGATTATCCAGCAATGTATTAACCTGTTAGAAACATCATGCATCATGGTGTTATCTGAAAAAACATTGTATAGTTCCAGTCTGCAAACAGGCATTCCTGGTGGAACTGTGCCTACATATGTATCAATGTACATTATGATGGCTATTCCGAGACAAAACAGCAGCATGTAGTCAACGCATGTTATTTTTATGGTGTTCTATCGATACAGTGTTGGAATGTGAGTCATGTATTATTAAATTATGTGTGTTGCCTGCAGAAAACCCTTTGTGCATCTATGATCCCTGGGCTCTCTGCAGCCTGCCCTCTCATGGATTATAAGCACACGTTATAAGATGGCTGATGACCTGATGCACGCAGAAGGACATTTAAAAGAAGTAGACTTGGTTGCGGATTTCAAATGTGCGGAAGGCAACCAACCATTAAGTGGGCAGAACCAGAATGTGCACCCACTTCAAGTGCATGAAATTAATCAGTTGAATGTTTTGGTAAAACTCCACTGAAATTATTCTTGAAGGTAATTTAGCAACAAGTCCCTCTTATAAATAACAACTGTATATTTAAGCACTCCAATCAAAATACCCATATTAAGCACAAGGAATCACACCTCCTACATTAATAAGCTGTAGTTTTATAGTTTTATAAAGACACTTTTCTTCACAACCACTGACTATTGCATTGATATAGATGTACTAGTTTACCGACATGTCTGAAAGTAGCCTGCTTGAGACGCCTCAAAGGCAAAACTGCTCTTTGTATGCTTTCTTCATTTCAGCCAAGAGACTGAAATGACTTCAGTTGATTCCACTGCATTGACAGTTCTCAGGCTGCTATACGTGTGCTGTAAGGTGCATGACAAATCATTCCATCATTTTCTATCTGTGGGACAGTGACAGCTAAGAGTCCTCATTTATAAGATGATATGTGAAGGACATGAAAGACCAGATCGGAGCTCCATGCTTGGACTTTGCCTGGCAGCAGATTAATTATAGATGGCGTGCTGCCCTTGCCCGAACGCTTCTGTTACTGTATTGCTTTGATTCCTGTGGAGACCGGGAGAAGTTCACATGAAAGTTTGACGAGAAGCCAGCGCCCAAGTCCTGAAGGGGAGCCATTCTGCCCCATCCAACAATGGCAGAACAAAGCATTAATTTCTGTTCAGATGTGAGGATGTGAGCGAAACATCATTGTGACTAAAGGCACATTTCTCCAACAGCCTGAATCTAAACTTTGACCCTGTTGGTTTCTGTCACTCTTCCAGGAGGTTCAGTTCTGTATACTTGCTGTTGACACATGGCCCTGCCATCTTGATTCACCTTTACAAGAGTCAGGTTTCCATTAGTGAAGACATTGTGCCCCCCTGTATTCTCCCTTGCTCTCTCTGGTGACATTGATGATTGGATCTGTCAGGAAAGCTCTACATCGTCACGTTTAACGTAGGCCCCTCCGCCCCCCCCCCGTCCCCCCTTCCCCCCCCCCCCCTCCCCCAAAGAGGAGGACACATCTGATACGAGAATGCTGACCCGGATGCCAAACATGAGTACATGTCGACAGGCGTCACTAAAGGTACCACTGTGATGATGTATGTTGCATGTTGTGTTTGACTCATATGATTTGAAATCCTTTCATCATCTGAAGCACAGTACATTGCTTGTGATAAAAGAAACATCTACATTTTGAATGTTAGGTTGAAATGCTTTGAGTATGTTGCAGTTCTAATCTGGTTTGTTTCATTAATACTGTGCAATAATAACCCTGTTTCCTTAGGAGTTAATAGTACAATCCACCATGTACTATATTTCTCAACTCACTTGCCAATTAAACATTAAGATGGAATAAATGCAGTGTGCTGTTAAAGATTCCTTTTACTCCTGTGAGTTTGAAAACGCTTCAGTAGAAGGATGGAACTAATGGAAGGATTGGATATTAAAAGCATTGCATTTGCTGATGTCTGTATGCGTGTTTAAATATGGTATTTATTTAGTAAATTAAGCTTGTGTTTAAGGCATTGCCATGAATTTTCCACTAGGAAAGGCCTGGGGTGATGCTAATTCTGTTGCTCACGGCAAGGCCAAACTCCAATATTTAGATCCCAGATTGTTACTGGCGTATTAGAGAGACCATGCAGTATGGTATACTTAACCTCATGGTCTGTGTCTGGAGGGAAGTCTACTAAAACGTTGTTGTGGGTTGAAACTTATCGCTACTACGCTACACTTCGTCACATCATTCCCTACTGCACATCCACACAGTGGAATATCAATTATCTTCTCATCTTTGTCAATTGAATGCATTGTCCTCTGTAGACTTTAAAGTATTTAAATATCTGGTTCCACATGACACACATACTATATATACAATATACTATCCACTCAATCTTGCACCATACTTTGTCACTAGGATCATTTAATATATTCATATTTTCCATAGCCTGCAAGTGCCATGTTTGTTCGGCTTTGCATATCAGTTGGAAACTCTCCATTCAAAGTGGGTCGTCAATATGTGTCTTTGAAATCATTAGAACATTTCTATTTCAATTTCAAAATCAGCTTCCACCAATCAGAATATGGCATGGAGATGTACATGGCTAATTTATGCACCAACACTAGATTACAAACCTGAGTGCTTGATTAAATCATGGTGAATGGCCTTGATATTTATGTTCGCATTATTTTTACATATAAATATAAATACAGTTTATAGGCTACACATTGACATACATATTGCATTCTGAGACATTGCATTAGTGCAACTCTGAAAACATTACAGACAAGCAGGTAAAGAATATGTCTCTTCACAATGTAATGTCTTCACATTTACTGCAAAATAATGTCCTTTCTCTCAGTAAAAGTCCTCTCCCCCATCCATCCAACTCTCCTATTATGCCTTGACTGCACACATCAATTTGCCAGACAGCTTCTGCATCTTGCCGTCATATTGAAAATCAAAATGTGCTTTTTCATTAAAGAGCAGCGTACATCAGAGTCCCACAGTGAGCCACCTTGAGCTATCCATCAGGGCGCGTCACTCACTCTCCTCCGAGAGCGTGTGGTGCTTCATTCCAACACTGTGGGGCCCATGACAAGTGCACTTTGTTTTGGCTCATGATGAAAAATGAAATGCTGTGAGCAGGCGCACTGCTAAAGTCCACCTCCTGTGTGAGTGGGCAGTCTACACACATGTAATGGGAAATGGACTGCAACTATAAAGAGCTTTATCCAAAGCGCTTTACAGGATTTGGCTTCACACTCACCCATCGGTGGTGATTGCTGCCATGCAAGGTGTGACCAACTACCAGGAGCAGTTAGTGGGTTAGGCATCTTGCTCAAGGATGCAGGTAGGTCATCACCAGAAGACCGAAGACCTTCGGGCTGGGAGCCCAACAGCCAGACCACTAGACCATCCTGCCTTGTGTGTGTCATCACATGTGTGTTGTCACAGGTGAGCAGAGGTGAGAAGAGGGCATTATATTTAGCATTGTGTCATTTTAAGAAAACCAGCATCAAATGCAGCCATGCAGGGCTTGACCCTTGACCCCTGCTTCAAAGTGAGACTGGCTGGCTGACTCCACTGCAGGAGGAGCTGGCAGGGTGGGTTAGGGCTAATCACCCCCCATCCATCCATTCAACTTTCCTAGTATGCATTGACTGCACACATCAAGTACACTCACATGCCACCCCACACTCCACATGCCACCCCACACCCCACACTCCACATGCCACCCCACATGCCACCCCACACTCCACATGCCACCCTACACACAATACATGCCCCTATTTGGTGTCTTTAGCCACATTAGCTTTATGCCCATCTGTCAACAACACCTGTATCATAGCCCTTATGCCAAGTGCTAAGGTCTTTTGTTTACCATAACCCTTATGCCAAGTGCTAAGGTCTTTTGTTTACTATAGCCCTTATGCCAAGTGCTAAGGTCTTTTGTTTACTATAGCCCTTATGCCAAGTGCTAAGGTATTTTGTTTACCATAGCCCTTATGCCAAGTACTAAAGCGACTGCATATTTATGTGGCAGCTTTTATATCCAGATGCCTTACTCAGTTCAGTGCAGTGGAACATTGTGAGGAATGGACATACTAAAAAGTGTTATCAGTACAGTGGTGGTTATTTATGTCATAGATGCCTTTTATTTAACTATCTTCAAGTGTCCCGAACTGCATCAAATAACATGTTTGAAATTAGTAATTAAGGTTTTGAACAATCGATAAAACAACCTAAAATTTCATTCGAACGTGACTAATTGCATATCCTGCGTATTCTGGGCAGCAAAACAAAACATTTTATTCTCAAGGTACTACTGTGTAGACTGGGCACTATACTGTTATTATCAAGACTGCAGTATAATGCCAGTTGGCATCTTCAGGGCAAGAGCATGCCGAAGGAGGTTTCTCCTGGCAGCAGGGGTAGCCAGCTGTGGAGGGAGCACTTGGGCCATGATGGGTCATCCTGCTCCTTGTGGAGAGCTCTGTCTCAGCCATGATGGGTCATCCTGCTCCTTGTGGAGAGCTCTGTCTCAGCCATGACGGGTCATCCTGCTCCTTGTGGAGAGCTCTGTTTCAGCCATGATGGGTCATCCTGCTCCTTGTGGAGAACTCTGTCTCAGCCATGACGGGTCATCCTGCTCCTTGTGGAGAGCTCTGTCTCAGCCATGACGGGTCATCCTGCTCCTTGTGGAGAGCTCTGTCTCAGCCATGTGGGGTCATCCTGCTCCTTGTGGAGAGCTCTGTGTCAGCCATGTGGGGTCATCCTGCTCCTTGTGGAGAGCTCTGTCTCAGCCATGTGGGGTCATCCTGCTCCTTGTGGAGAGCTCTGTCTCAGCCATGACGGGTCATCCTGCTCCTTGTGGAAAGCTCTGTCTCAGCCATGACGGGTCATCCTGCTCCTTGTGGAGAGCTCTGTCTCAGCCATGAAGGGTCACCCTGCTCCTTGTGGAGAGCTCTGTCTCAGCCCGGACGGCTCATCCTGCTCCTTGTGGAGAGCTCTGGCTTTTGACCTTATGGCTTTTGACCGGGAAAAGCTGGGAGGAGGCCTCGGGGAAGACCCAGGTAGGTGGAGAGATTATATCTCCACACTGGCCTGGGAACATCTTGGGATCCCCCAGTCAGAGCTTGCTAATGTGGCTCGGGAAAGAGAAGATTGGGGTCTCCTGCTGGAGCTGCTATATATGCTGGAGCTGCTAAATATGGCAAGCAAACCACCCAGATTAATGGTAATATGCACATAATTCAAACAGAAGTAAATGTTCCCATATACACCGTTAGTTTGGCATCTTGTTGCATGTTAAGTCTCATTGTTACCAACCCATTGGTCACTAACAACAGCGAGATGTAAGCAAGATAGCTAACCAAAGTCTCCTGAGGAAATTATCTGTGCTAGGCTGAACCATTCACTGTAAAGATTACAATAAATCTTAATGGAATATTCCAAAAAAGTTATCTACAGTAAATTATTCATTTCATGGTTCATTGAACATCAAAACAACCGGGTATCTCAAATAATGAAAAAGGATTTATAAAAATGTATTTGGAAATTAAACGTGGCTAAGAGCAGCATAGTGTCAAATTTTCCGTACAAAGCTAGCGAGAGATGAAAGAGCCCTGATATGCACAATAGCACCACAGGAAACCAGACTGCAAAATGCATTCAAAGTAACTCCCAATAGACTCAACGTCAACAGCCCAGGCTTTGAACTGAGAAAGCAACACGGATTTGTGAGAAGTCTTTCAGGTGAACTTATATATTCTAAAAGATTTTTCAGCTTACCTGTCCAACCTTTAGCAACATTCAACAGCTAACAGCTACAATAATGGCCTGTAAAACGCCTTTTCCATGTGCAGTGGAGTGAGAACTAAGTGGGTAAGATAATTTTGGCATCCAAAGCACTACATTTTTATGTGAGCACTTGTGTGTGTGTGTGTGTGTGTGTGTGTGTGTGTGTGTGTGTGGGTGTGTGTGTGTGTGTTTTTTTTTTTTTTCCATTTACTTTGAGAGTTACAACTGTTTCTTGCATTTATCCCTGAGGTTTTATTTGTTGTCATTGGTTAAACTAGCAAATAACAACACATTTACATACTGTAGCTTTGGGTTGCTATTCTAATCTCACTCGAATATCAGTCTGAAACCAAACTGGGATAAAGGCGATGCTAATACATTTCAATCACTCGTTGTATATGTTTGGACTAACGTTATCACATCCAATCAGAACATTTAAAATCAGCTCATCATTGGTTTGTACATTTTGGAACAATAGTCACCAAAATATGGTAAATAAAATTAACATAGACCATCAAATATTATTGTTGATTTAAACTCTGTAATTTTGTTTAAAAAATGTTTTAATGAATTTATGAAACTTATTACCTAGGAAGCCTCATAATAATGACTCGATTGGTAACATGCTGACAAAATGGGTCTAGTTACATTGACAGAGGTCTAGATGATCAAATACAGTAGTTACAGCAATAAATAACTAGACCGCTGTTGCATAATTTCAGATGTGTCTACTCCTCCATGTATTATCATCATATATCCAGTACTAAAAATGGCGACTACATACTGCTGTGTTGATTGAGGCTTCAGTTGACCAAAAAGAAGACTCCCTGGCCTGTGAACAGCCTGGAGGAACCAACCATGTTCCGTCACGAAAGGCAGAGCCCATCCTCTTTCCCGTGATCCGGACCAACCTTGAATGAACCTGAGAGTTCGGGCCAATCAAATTAGGACCACGTGACAACATAGTCACATGATGTCACGTAGTCAAGGGCTTATCACATACATAATAAGATCCCCAAAAGTAGTTATGCAAAAAGAGAACATTACTGAGTTCATTTTTTGTTAGATCTTTATGAACTATTTTGTCACCTTTCAGTAGAAAACAAAATTCAATTTGATTCAATTCGATTAAAAAAAAAAATGCTTTGAATATCTCCTCATGGTCCGCTAGATGCCTGTTCTGTGTGTGCGTGTTTCTACACAGCCCTGGCTCTGTAATTGGAACACAAACAAAGTGGTGCAGGCCGGACCACTCATAGCCTAATAAAGGTGTGTCCAATGTGTGTGGCAGAGCTTCTGAGGGAGCACCCAATGGAATTGAAGGGGGCGGGGCTTCTGAGGAAGCAGCCTATGGCATTTAAGGGGGCGGAGCTGGAGTTAAAATATAAACAAGCTTTCTATGACATCACCTTTTAACCTGATGTGAAGGTGCTACAGAGCAGACAGGCTTAGGTTATGAGAAACTATACAATATACAATATACAATATAGTTCTTAGCAATAGCTTGCTTGCAGCACCGTACATAAACATCTTGAACGGTGGCTTATTTTGAAAGCCCTGTCTGGTTCCTGTAAACAAATAACTCCAGTTCAGTTGGTGATTTAAATTTATTTCTGTCTCTCCCTTTGAAGAAAAGCAGAAATGGCATTATCCAGATGAATCATTCTGTATGATTTGTCCTGCAGAGTAACTCAACCGCATTCAAAGTCTTCCTTAAATTTACTAAGAAGGTATTTTAAACAGGAGATTATTAGTCTTTCAGACGGCTTGTCCTACAAATTAGGACATCAAATGCTTGAATTTTATCCTGTTCAGTTCTGTTTAATTTGCCAACTCGTCAAGATTTAGCGCTCACCAGTGGCGGCAGACGCTGATTTATTATTGGTTCCCTCTGGCAAGATGAGGATCTCCAGTCCAGCTGATTACTGGAAGACCTTTATCAAGGCTAGGACACAGCAGTTGGGCCCTCACTGCAGAAGCAGAGGTCTGTGCACAAGGTCTGTGCACGAGGTCTGAGCACAAGCAGAAACAACACAATTCAGGAACAGCCCTTTTTCATGGCATGGTGCCCATGGCAACAGGCTGGCAGGGAGGCCCGGTACTTCACTACACCATCACATTGTGTGGCAGGGAGGCCTAGTTCTTTACTACACCGTGTGTGGCAGGGAGGCATTGTGCTTCGCTACACTGCCACATTGGGTGGCAGAGAGGCCCAGTGCTTCACTACACCTTGGGTGGCAGGGAGGCATTGTGCTTCACTACACCATCACATTGTGTTAATGCACCGGTGCATAAGCAAGGTGTAATCCTGTCGCTTGTGATGTGTCACATATGATGAAGACATCCATTGTGCGAGACGACAGGAAAGCACACGCCAGTAACTGATGTTGGAGAGTGTCCTCTGAACGTCTCTGGGCAGTCCTGTCAGAGGGACAGACTGAAAGGAACGCTACAGTGATGTGAAGTGTTATGCACGTCCATCTACCTTATCCCGCTGTGTGGATTCACTACAGTTTAAGGCTTTTAAACTGTAAGATCACAGAAAACAGATGAGACAATGGGCTCAAGATAGGACAACACTAAGCCCTATAAGGGAAGATTGATGCTTCCTTCATTTGTCAGCCATACTTCCCCTTCTCTATTCTAGCTTTTTGACATTCCAGTCAGTGCAGTGTTTTTTCATTTGTATTTGCTGTACATGCTCATCTACTTAGTGGTTAATGTGTCTTTCCCTGCCCTGCTGTGAAAAGAGTTTGTATTGTATTACTAGGACTGTTGAGACTGAATGCAGTAAACAGTGATTCTGGAACAGAGCGCAACTCAATTTGAGCTTTGGCCGTAATAGGGGAAAATAAATGCATCATATTAAATGAATTGTTTTCATCTTTCCCAAGAATAATAAGGCTCACAATAGTTCCCACATTACTGAGCATATGTTGGCCCAACTGAGGCAGCAGGATTGTATTGGTATTCAGTGGTGATTCTAGTGAGCATGCATTTCTTTTTCAACATCTGCTCTGCTAACACAACAGTGCTATCGACCAGAAACCATCTTATTTTGGAGGAGTTTAGGGATTAAGCGCCTTAGCCCTGGGACATCTTGGTGGTAATTGTTCAAGATGAAAAGCAGAGAAATTTAGAAAAAGGAAATTCACAGATTTGATGTGAAACTTCCTCAAGGGCTGCCATGAACTGAATAGCAAGAGGACGTACAGTATGGTGAATGCTATTGATTCAAAGCTATTTAGCTATGCACAGTATGTGGTTCATTGTCTTTGAGGTGTTTTGCTTTCAAGTTGGACCAAGGGGCTATAGTTGGCTCCTTGGCTGGGGGACTGAGCGTTTATGGTGGTGTTGAACCAGAAAAACCAGTCAGCCGCACTTACATCCCCACTCAGCGTGATTGGCAGGCTGGTTCTTCCTAGCCTGGCTCCACCCGACTATTGCTCTCAACTGCATTGGCATAGCCTTTGCACAGCACAGCCACCCTGCTGGCGGTCCAATCAGGGGGGCTGGTCAGACAATGTGGACGTCAAGTGTGTTTCAAAGTAGTTATAGAGCTAGATGAAAGGATGAAAACAATTGTAGCACTGCTGATTGGCTATTAAATGCTGTCCAATAGTTTCTACATGAACCAGAGGTAGGAGGCAGAGACTGTAAACGCTTCCCAATGCAGCATGGCCACACCCTGTTCGCCAGGTGCATTGTGGGTATGATCACACCAGGCTAGGCCTTTGGCTTACCGGGGAAAACACGCATGCACACACGTCGTTTTATCATTTCTTTACTAGTTTATCAGCACAAACTAGACATGGATAGATGGATAGGTTAAATAGCACAAATAAACACATAAGGATAGAATAACGATTCAATGTATTCATCTTTTAAAATGTTTAAGATTCTTTATCGTATTCTAGATGTTTGTGCTGTCTATAATACATGAATAGTGATTTGAAGTGCAGACTAAATGTTTCTTCTGATATTTGAGGAGCAAAGTAACCGATTTGATTGGACCCGCTGATTAGAGTTTTAGTGATGATTTACCCTCATGAATGATCCACAATGATGGGAGGGATATTGTGGCAAATATAGAGACCCTTCCACCCCCACCCACAATGTCATGTTTTTAGGGGAGCTCAATTCTTATTAAGGGAAGTTGAAGTTTGCACCCTGATCGTAATCAAGCAACCTTCTGTTAGAATAATGATGGCATTGTGTCAACAAACAGTCATATATAATGGAACCCTCTATTATAAATAAAAGCACCAATATCTTGACCGGGTCGGGTCCAACATTGAGTGTTTGACTCAGATCTGGGTTAATGGGTGTGGGTCCATTTTAAAAAAATATCCACGGTACTTTACGGGTATGGGTCTGTTTGTTGTCGGGTCAATTCGGAAAGGATCTCAGATTATGGGTTTTTAATTTATGCAAATCGTGTCTGGTGAAAAATGCTTTGCTTATTTTCAGACCGGGTCCAATATTTTTGACCCATGAAGACCTCTAGAGTATAGTCCCTCTAGTGTATAGACCCTCATGTAACATGCTAATAATTAGCCAAGAGTGTGTAGTCCCACATGTAACATGCTAACAATTAGCATAACATGTGTAGTCCCTCATTTACCATGCTAACAATTAGCCTAGCATGTGTATTCCCTTATGTAACATGTTAACATTTGTAGTCACTTATATAGTTTTAGCATGTTAATAATTAGTCTAGTGTTTGTAGTCCCTCATGTAACATGCTAATACTTTAAGATGTTTGTAGCGGGAAACCGCAGCAGGAAACTGCAGCAGGAAACCGATGGAGTGCCTGCTCTGGGTAGGGAATGAGTCCTTACCCCAAGTGAAGGAGCTCAAGTACCTCGGGGTCTTGTTTGCGAGTGAGGGGACATTGGAGCGGGAGATTGGCAGGAGAATCGGAGCAGCGGGAGTGGTATTGCAATCACTTTACCGCACCGTTGTGAAGAAAAGAGAGCTGAGCCGGAAGGCAAAGCT
>JAODOY010002266.1:0-12256 GCA_025399855.1 Forbesichthys papilliferus
AATGAGGGTGGGATGTCACAACCGCACCGCACCGACCCCAGCATCAGGCCGGCAAGAACCTCAGAATCCAGGCCCTCCCGCAAACCCCCGTAGCGCAAAAGACCCGAGACCCCGTCTCGGGGACAGCCATGCCCCGTCCCTAGGGAGAGTAGCGGAGAACCATGCAAGAAAGCTCCCCACCACCAGGGAGAGAGAAAATTGGGAGAACCAGGAACGACAGCAACCCAACCCAGCCAGACGTCACCTCCCCACCCGAGTACAGGCAGAGCCAGCGTCCCTGTGAGACCGAGGCCAATCCCAGCCCCGGACGGCGGCCCCGCCCCCCCAGACGACCACCATCAAGGAAGAGGGCCAAAACCCACACCGAAGAAACCGGCTACATGCCCCGGGGACTACCGCACGTCCTCATGGTGATAGAACCGGTAGGAGGATGCAGCGTGAGCCCAACCCCTGCTGAAGAGGGCCCCGGCGACGGAAGGGGACAATTGGTCCCAGGCCCAGGGACAAGCCAGGCCTGGGACATGTCTTGCAGCCTACAAAAATACCAAAGCATTGTGACAACAAATACGGTTCACCTATCCAACCCTGTTAAACCTCTAAACCCTAAGGGTATTTTGGCTACTTTTCAATACTTTGATATTAAAGCTTCTAAATGTCACACATAGGTCTGGGGGTGTGTCCAGACTCCCTCTCCGCGGGCACGCTGCCACGTTGGTTCGCTAACCATCGCCCAAGGTGTCATGGCAGCCCTTCCCCTCCCTGTGTCTGCACCTGTTTTGAGTTGACTAATCACCCACAAGTATTTAGTGTTTGTTTTGTTGTTTCTTTTCTCGTGGGTTATTTACGGTGGCCGACAGGTGCAAACACAATACAAAGTAAGAAAACAACTTCAAATACAAAAAACACAAACAAGTTACAAAAACAACTACATCCAAATGGAAACATGCAGCAAATACAAAACCACAACCAAGTCAGGAACGCCCAGCAAACACAAAAACACAACCAAGTCAGGAACGCGCAGAAAACTCAAAAACGCTGCTGCCCCTGCGACCCGACTCCGGATAAGAGTCATTATAAAAAAATAAAAAATAAAAATCTGTCTGTGTTGTTGGTCCTCTTAGACCTAAAAGACCTAAAAAAATAAAAAAAAATCCACACAAAGCTCCAAAACGCACACTGCAGTTATCAGTCATACAGAATCGGGTGCTTCGCGTGAGATCCTGCCTCATTCTCGCGCACACACAGACACGTGCACATTCACACAAACGTACACTCACAGACACGCGTGCCCTCCCCCCCTTTGACAATGGACAATGGAAACAGCGAGAACGCTAGTTTGAACTGGTTTGGTCCTTTGTCTACCTTCCTGCCTTTTCTGACTACAAAGAGACTACAAAGAACTAATCTTCTTCTGTATCTCTTTTTAAATAAAACCCCAAATGATTGGGTGATTATAACAAACTGTTCATTTGAATCAGGTGTGTTTGAGCAGGGAGACATCTAAAACATGCAGGGCAGCGGCCCTCTAGGACCAGGATTGGGGAACCCTGACCTACAATATCTCTGACCATCACTGTGTTTTTTGATGTCAACCATATTGTAAGGAATACTGGTTCAAAAGAGATTCCTAGATGATATGGCTGAAACAATAGCAATATCATCAAATCTATTGATTATTATGACTTCACTAAATTATATAGTTGAAATTTTGAATGATGGCATGTCATATACTACCCTAGAGCACTGTTTTCCATTATTGATGTCAGGTACTTTATATAGGTTATTTAAATTATCTTTTCACAGTTAATAGATCATATTTTTATGATATGGAGTAAAAGTGAAATATTTGTAGAAAATGAAATCAATGGGTTCTTGTTTTGTTTCTTTGGGTTTAAACTACAGTTGCACAGTAGCACATGAAGGTGTATGCATGGACTGCACTCAGCAGCACCAAACAATATTGACTGATTTTAGCCTAGTTTAGAGCTACCCCACAGATCAGATTGGAACATTAGGATCATCTATAATATAATACAACCTATCCTATTACCATGCGACCTGTCTAAACCTGTTAATAAATTATGTATAACAATAAGCAGGCATACAGTAGTTTAGCATAGTAGTAGATCTACATATGATGTAGCCTTTAATAAACAGCCTTTGCATGCATTTAAATAAAGGTAACCTTCCTTTCAGCCTAATAATGATTACAATATGACGAACAAATAGGTGATCACAGCATGGGCTTTGTCAGAGCGATGCTGCTGACAGAAAAATGTAGTTATCATCACAGTTAATGTTAAAAAAATCAGCCGAAGTTTCTACTGCGTTAGGTAACTATAGCTTCAAAATAAAAATGCCAAATATGCAACGCTATTTGACTTAGTGACGTCAGTCAGACCGCCTCCAGCAGTAGGCCTACTGTGATCGTGGATTGCCTCACTTTATAAAAATGTTATGTTTTTAAAATCAAGTCTGCATTTATTTATCACCATCGTCATCATGGCATTGCACACATAGTCTACTACCTCCCTGTCAGACTGTCCCTAGGTTGATGAAGCTCTATGCTTACCCAGCTTCAACTAGGCAAATCTCATCTTGCTCACTCCATCTCTCTCGTCCTCCAGTCTGGCAGTGGCTAACTTTCATCTTATAACTTCCACCTGTTGCACTATTGCTGCATATTCGGGTGGTCTACTATAGATTAAGATAGGCCTACTGCAGCCCCTGCCACAAACATGTCTTATATTTGCACATTTTGGCAGCATCCGTCTATTGATTAGAGTTTTTTTGCCCACAAATTCTGAGCACCGCTTGTTTAAACTGTGTCCCTCATCAGCACAGCAGAGTTTTGGAGTCTAACAATAAACACAGGTCAGTGGGGGAGGGGTGGGGCCTAGTATACGACAGTGACCTGATTGGGCCTGTCTAGTGCAGTGTTTCCCAACCCTGGTCCTCGGGGAACACTGCCCTGCATGTTTTAGATGTCTCCCTGCTCCAACACAGCTGATTCAAATGAATGGCTCGTTGTCAGGCTTCTAACGAGCCATTCATTTGAATCAGCTGTGTTGGAGCAAGGCAACATCTTGTTAACTTAATAAAGTTCAATGAGGACAAAACTGAACTAGGGTTGCAAGCAACACCGGACGAGCCCTCGCACATGTCGGGGCATGACGCGAACTTCTCTCTGATTAGTCACACACTTCGCAATTGAGTTAAGCTGTGCTTTTTGCAGAAAACAGAAAACACCCTAGAAAACACCCTAGTTATACACTGTGTTTTTCAGCATTTGAAATGTAGTCTGGAACATGAACATTTAGCGTAAATCATATAATTTATGTCACAAAAGGCTTACTTCCTGTTAGCAGTAGTTGGTGCTATGACTGACTCCTAAATGACTTGTAAATGTCATGAGGACTCTTATAAAACATTTGAAATTTTGGGGTGATTTGACCTTGTACAGTGAAGTTACAACTTTCTGTTTCGCGGCAAAGGCTTGACGCACCATTAAAAGAATATTTACCAGATTCACAACACACCATGATTTATGTCACGCCACGGACACGCCCTTCAGTGAAAACTAACAATTTAAATAACTTTGAATCAATGTGTTTACATTGACTAGCAAAATGTTTAAGTTGTTTTTCTTTAGAAGGGGTTTGTTAAAATACTAAGTGTGTAAATTGGCAATTAATTTACCATTAAAATAAAAATGTCCGACTTCCTGTTGGTTTTGGGGAATTGCACAAGACCCTTTTCTGTCAGTCTACACGTCATTCGTGTTCCACAGAAATGTACCTGTCGGTCAAATGTGCTGCAGGGGCTGCTTTGTTGAAGCGTAACTTTCTGTTGCCAGTAGGTGATGCTCTGACTATAAATTATTGTTGGCATGTACATGTGTTCAAGGCGGACCTCGATTAAATCAATTAAAATTTGGAACAGGTTTGAGCTTTTACAGAAACGTTACTTGATGTGTCTTGGCAAAGGATGTACATGTCCAAACCCACACCCAGTCACGTGAATTATGTCCCACAAGTCCGCCACACACGTACCCCCAGAATTCACGATACCATGGCAGCAAACCGCACAGGTGGGCGGACAGCCGTGGAACAGGCACGGGGGGACTCCACATGGCCCGGGGAAGGGGGAAAAGGGCTCCAGAATGCGAAACAGACCATCATAAGGAGGGCGCAAGGGCTCACGATGCACGTCATGGCGGATTAATACATGCCTCACCGTCCGGATGTCTGCAGGGACCTTGGAATGTGGGAGGCCATGCCGCAAAGTAGGAAATGGTACAAAGGCCTTGGCATGGTCCATGTGTAGCGCCCGCTGAGTGGTCGCAGACCACGGAACTGTGGCAACGGGAAGAAACTCCCCGGGACCCTCAGCGGCTGCCCGTAGACCAGTTCAGCAGAGGAGGACAATAGATCCTCTTTCCGTTTGCTTGTGGGTGGTAACCCGTGGTGCGGTGAAGCTTCATGCCCAGGCCCATGGCGACTGTCTGCCAGAGTTCAGACGTGACGTGTGGGCTCCCGATCGGAAAAGAGGTCAGACGGGGTGCCGAACCGTGCAACCCAGGTACCAATGAACGTCTGTCCGATAAGCCTGTACCTCCGAGTCGGCAGTCTGGTCAGCTGCCAGAAGGCTGTAGTCAAGTCCCAAATGGACGGCCCCCGTGATGGCCCGGGAGAGACAATCGGCAACCAAGTTGGCCTTGCCGGTCACATGCTGGACGTCTGTGGTGAACTCCGGTATATAGGAGAGCTGACGCTGCTGCTGGGAAGACCACGGTTCAGCCACCTTGGCCATGGCAAATGTCAATGGTTTGTGGTCAACGAATGCCGTAAAATGTCGGGCCTCCAGTAAAGAGCGGAAGTGTCTAACTGCCAGAAAAAGGCAGAGAAGCTCCCGATCAAAAGTGCTATACTTCCGTTCACAGGGGCGCAACTGTCGGCTGAAGAATGCAAGTGGTTGCCAAGCCCCATTTACCTACTGTTCATGTACTGCGCCCACGGCATAGTCCGAAGCGTCAGAGGTGATGGCAATTGGGGCCCCAGACAAGGGGTGCGCCAACATAGTAGCATTAGCCATCCGCGAATGCCTCGTCTCTCTCCGTCATCCAGTCCACAACTTGCTGGGGGGTCCTGTCCTTCAGGGCAGCATACAAGGACCGCATAAGATGAGCAGCTTGGGGAAGGAAATGGTGGTAAAAAGTCACCATGCCGA
Organism: Forbesichthys papilliferus; assembly: GCA_025399855.1. Classification (NCBI taxonomy): domain Eukaryota; kingdom Metazoa; phylum Chordata; class Actinopteri; order Percopsiformes; family Amblyopsidae; genus Forbesichthys; species Forbesichthys papilliferus. Next base: position 5,230 of record JAODOY010002266.1, read on the forward strand.
GGAACTCCCGCAGGGACTAGGCCGTGACTGGACGTGGAAACTTTAAGACAACCTCCACCTTTGAGGGTAGATTAATGGCCCCCTCCTTTGTGACACGGTGTCCCAGGAAGTCAATGGTGGCTAGGCCAAACTGGCACTTAGCCGGGTTGATAATCAGTCCCTGTTGGCTGAGTCGCTCATAGAGTGTTCGAAGATGGGACAGGTGCTCTGCAGCGGAGGCACTGGCAACCAGGATGTCATCAAGGTACACAAACAGGAAAGGTAAATCTTGTAATACCATTAATTGTTGAAAAGTCTGTGCTGCATTCTTGAGGCCAAACGGCATGCGTAGGAACTCAAACAGTCCAAATGGGGTAATCACCGCAGTTTTGGGGATGTCTGGTGGGTGGACGGGCACCTGGTGATATCCCCGAATGAGGTCTATGTTTGAGAAAATGACCGTCCCGTCCAGGTGGGAGGAAAAGTCCTGGAGGTGTGGGACTGGGTAGCGGTATGGTGTAGTTGCGTCGTTGAGCCGTCAGTAGTCCCCGCACGGGTGCCACTCCCCACCAGGCTTCAGAGCAATGTGGAGGGGAGAAGGCGGACGTCAGAACGGCGGATGATGCCGAGGTGCTCCATGTTGTCAAATTCCGTCTTGGCTATGGTGAGCTTGAGTGGGTCGAGCTGTCGGGCCCTGGCATAGACAGGAGGGCCAGTAGTGGCAATATAATGTTCCACCCCATGTTTGGCACTAGCAGATGAAAAAGTGGGCTGCGTAAGGTCCGGGAACTCGGCGAGCAGGCGAAGGAACATGTCTGTGGTGGAGAGCACATTAGACAGTCCAACGGAGGTTGCCCCTCTAAGTGTACAAACGTGAAGAAAAAGACACGGCGTCAAGCAGTCGATGGTTCTTAACGTCCACTAGCAGGCCATAGGCGCAAAAAAAATCTGCGCTTAACGGGAACAGTAACTTCGGCTGTAACAAAATTCCAACTAAACCGTTGCCCACCAAAGCATAGCCGCACGTACCTTGTGCGGATGGAACTGCCATTAGCAGCTTCCATTTGGAGGCAATGTCCGCCACCCAAATTAACCACTCTAGAAGCAGGGAGAATGCTCTTCTGCGCTCCAGTATCACATAGAAAGTGCTGTCCTGATAAAGTGTCTTTAATAAACAGCAGCATGATGGCATCGCCAGTGCTCATGGCCAATACTGAGCGCTGGCCCTTCCGTTTCCCACCCCTCTAAAACTACAAGGGGGATGGCATTGTTTGGCTTTAAGTCCAAATTTTGCGTGATAAAAAGTAATTTTGCCGACGAGGAGGTGCTGTCGCTTCTGTGACTGTCCCGCCTCCAGACAGTAGTGAAGCAGGCTGTGTAGGGAACAACTCAGCTGCGTAGTGTTGGTGTCCGGCCTGAAAAAATGTATCCGATTTCCTGGCCTACGTGTTTGCCAAAGCCGCCCGCACCTGGGAGGGTAGTTGTCGTAGAAACAATTGGACAAACAGAAAATCATGTTTGTGTGCCCCCAATAAATACAACATCCTGTCCATAAGCTCAGACGGCTTGCTGTCACCGAGGCTTTGTAGCGAGAAAAGCCAGCTGGCTCGCTCAGCATCTGAAAGTTCGAAAGTTGTCAATAGGTGAGCCTTAAGTGTCTCATAAAGATTCTGCTGCGGAGGGTTTGTGAGGAGGCTCACTACTCTGGTCGCCGTTGAACTCCCAAGAGCCGACACCACGTAGTAGAATTTAGTGGCATCCACGGTTATAGACCGGAGAGCAAATTAAGCCTCCGTCTGGGAAAACCAAGCCGCTGCTGCCGACTCTCAAAACTCTGGCAATTTGAGTGAAACTGCATTCGTTGCCATGTTCACGAAAAAAAAAAAAAACTGTCTGAAAGCACGTCAGGGTCACCAGTGGTTGTGGGTAATGAGGATTGGACAACTGTTCTCCTTCAGCTACACCAATTTGTGTAGTTATTTTATTGTGACAGCAGAACACATAACTCGGACTCAGGGACAATATCTCTATCACCCACAACCCATTGCCTTTAAAGGGGCAGGTCCAAACCCACACCCAGTCACGTGAATTATGTCCCACAAGTCTGTCACAATATAATAATTTAAATATTAATATGATGTATTTCTACAGACCCATGTTAAACCTGTTGGCTCTATACGCTATTAATTCGTTATTAATTCCTACTACTCCAGTTATAAATAAGATATAGTACATACAGGGTCTGTATAACTGAGGATAGCCTCAGATATACAGACACTGCATGTACTATATCAGCATCCTCATCTGCATACGAAAGGGTCTTGGTAATTTCTACACTGAGGTTAGTGGGTACAAAAAGATATAACTATCCATATAAGACATGTACTGAAAACTAACTCTCTAGTTGAGGCTGGATAGCGGAAGTTATAGTACATGCAGGGTCTGTATATCTGAGGCTAAACAGCACACATGTATGCGTACAAGGGGGTCTTTGTAATTCGTAAACTGAGGTCAGTGTGTACAAGGGGATATAACCATCCATAAAATACATGATAAAACTGATAAATACTGATTACTTATAACTGTTACTGGAATAAACCGGATTAGCATGGTGCTATATGTACTGTGCTGACAATCAGATTTTTTTTAACCATCTCATGCATCTGTTTACATTTTTCTTATATTGCTTTATCAGATCAGATTCCTTTAACATTTTTTATGAATGCTGCATTTCTGTATTTGTTTATGGGAAGCATGATTGTGCATCTATTCCCTCTCTGTAAAGCACTTTGAGCTGCAATTCTGTGTGAAAAGTGCTATACATATAAAGATTATTATTATTATTATTATTATTATTATAATAGAAGCTGCTATGGTGCCGTCCACACTGACGGGATATGGGGCATCAGAGTTTTGGGTGGGTGGCATGCTTGTGGCATAGACGGCTGGACAGAGGTGGTTTGTATTTGGGGGAGGCATCTTATTTGTCTAAATAGCATATCAGAGACTCCCCCACTTCAGAAGGCCTCTGAAGAGAATCTCCAGGTTAAGCTCGTTAACAGCCTCCCTCTAACACACACACACACACACATACACGTTCACTCCTACAGTTGACCAGGTCATTGTCTGATGGGTTTAATTGGAGCGATGTCCTCCATTGTGAGGCATCTCAATAACAGTGGAGGGTCCATTGTGGGTCTGAATGGGGGCAGGAGTGTTCATTAGGTGAGTCCCTGAATGGGGCCCTCTGGGGGCTACCAGGACCTCCCGGGTGAAACTGCACCCTCATCTCCTCTTCCCTCTATCTGTTGCTTCTCTTTTCTTCTCACTCAGCTCAATATTTTCTCTTTTTATCTCATGCCTTCTCTTCTTCTCCTGATGCTTTTCCCTGAGAGCTGAGCAGTGTGTTGTGGTGGGGTCTTTGTCCAGGCTGCGAGGATGAATGGGAAGAGAGGTTAGAGTAGAGGATCAAAGACAAGCTGGAGAAAATGGCCTGACCTCCTTCGATTGTAGAGGTTGAGGAACTCAAAAGTCCTCATCTTATACCAGCTGTATCGTTTTAAAAAAATGAAGCACATTTTAAAAAGATATATATGTAAATGAGCACAGACCTGATATGCAATTAGCACTTTAAGTAATGGGGGCAGAAATGTTCTGTCAGGGTGGGGCACCCCACATTGGACACACATTGCCAAGGCTAGGATAGTATTGTGTGGTGCAATCTGTGCCACTTTGTGTGTGTTCCCATGTAAAGAACAAGGGCTGTGTAGAAACACCAGTATATTGTTTCAGCACACACCCAGAATGGGCAGCAAGCAGACTGTGAATAGATATTCACTGAATTTGACAAAAAGTGTTGTATCTTACAATTGCTGACTCCAGCATTAACAGAGAAGCTCAGATTGTTGTTATACCGTGCATTGATGATTGATTTGGAAACCTAAGTAAAATACATCAGCATCACAGAGGTTATATGAAAAGATATTGTAATAAAAATTGACAGTACTCAATGTACCATCTGCATTTTGAACATCACTAAATATATGATTGACATCAATATTTTTGCTTCAAATGTTATAATTATTCCTAATTTAATGGGGACAACCTGGGTGAACATAAAATTAATATGATTATTTGTTTTCAATGTCCTGTACACATTGGTGTTCCTTGAGGTAAATTTGACCCAGGCTGTTCTAGCTGTATAAAACGTATTCAAGATCAACATTTTATACACATTGTTTCTGTGGTTTTGGATGATATTGAGGTCACTATAACTATATTTGTAATTTCACAATCTTCAAAAATGTCTCTCTTTGCTTTTGCACCTTAACCTACCATAACCATAGCCTCATGAGACCACCCTGATCTCGCAAGCTTTAATTTCCTTTCGCATTATCAGTATCAGTCTGGAAACCCTTGATGCAAAAATGTTTGTTGCCCCTTCATAAAGTAACTATGCCAATCAGCGGTTAGCTAAAGTGTATACCAAGATGATATCAGGGTATGGGGCATGCCTTTCCGTTTCCATTGGCTCTCTGACTGATTTTAGCCATACGAATTGGGTGAGATAAAGATAGGTAGTCCAATTGTATGTAAGGAAGTTTGACTGAAATGTCCCACCACCTTTATCACAAACGCTTTTTGAATTGAGGGTTCCAGGCTGATTTTGTGAGGTGAAATAAAGTTAGATCTTGCAAGAGTAAGATGGTTCACGAGGTTATAACCCTTTAGTAGATCTGGCCCTATTAGTATAATTAAGGTTGTAATTGCACTAGATATATAAGCTTTTCCCCCACCTCACATCCAAATCTTTAATGATTTGGCTGCCAGAGACTGTAATGTTGGTCGCCACAACTTTGCCACTCCCGGGTTCGTTGTTGCGGCTACCGCTGCGGTCTGGCTTTCGTGTTTTTCCCCTGGCCTCGTCCTAGGTTCCTGCTTCCTTGCAAGACCTCGGGGAAGCCGAGGCCACAGGCAGATATGGCCAAGGTAAGAAGAATGTTCACGCAGCTCCGGGAAATGTTGAAGGGCACGACCGACGTTAAGCATGTGTCTATGGTGTACTCCCTCATGGAAAACGCTATAACCTGACGGCCTAGACTCTGCAACTTCCAGGTCATGAGGGACACCGTGACCACGTTGAGAGGAATGAGGGAGGAACTGGAGCTCCCCCCTGCCTTCACTGCTCGGTCGCCTGGCTTCGTTATGGCTCAGAAAGAAAGGACAGAAGCCCTGACTACAGCTGCTAGCTCCCCCGTAGCACCCCAGCAGCCGCCTTGTGGGGTTCTAGCCTCCAAACCCTTCAGGTTAGTTTCAGTTTCCAAGCCTGGTTTTGTTTTGCCAACTGAAGCACTTTCGGTTTTGTTTCCGCCCACAGAGGCTGTTGTGGCCCTAGCCATAGTCCCCGAGCCAGCCATAGTCCCGGCCTCCGAGCCAGCCTTTATTCAGGTCCAAGAGGCAGCCCTGGTTCGGGCCTCGGCCTTAGTCCAGGTCTCATTGCCAGCCATGGTTCAGGCCCTGGTGCCCATTTTGGTTCCCGTTTTGGTCTCCGCGCCATCTGCACCCGATCTGGCCTTTGCGCATGTGTCAGCATCCTCGGGCGCTGTTATTCCAACCAGGCAGTTGGCTCCCTCCGCTGCTGGGCTGCTATTTTAAATAGAACAAATGCAGCATAATGTCATTATACCTATTACCACATAGTCAAACAAAGTGCCAAGGGACAGGTGGTAGCTCGGTTGGACACTATGAGGGTCTGGACTTCCTCCGTGGAGAGGGGGCAAGAAGCATTTAGGTTGCAGGCCGATGTTTTATAACAGGTAGTCAATGGGGAAGCGAAAGTGCTGCTAATGTCATTCACTTTCTTTGCCAAGAAGGTTACGAAGTCGTCAGGTGATAGTGATGATAGTGGCGGGGGGGAGGGTGGTGTGAGGAGGGAGGAAAACACAGAGAATAGCTTCCCAGGATCAGCGGCAGAGGAGTGGATTTTTGATTGGTAGAATGTAGTTTTGGCTGTGGAAACAGAGGAGGTGAATTTGGAGAGAAGGTGGTGGTCATGCTGTTCAGATTTTTTCCATTTTCTTTCGGCTGCTATTAGCACTACCTTCCAGGCTTGTAGAGGTTCAGAGAGCCACGGGGTAGGTGGAGATGATCGCACTTGTCGAGTAGTGAGCGGGCAAAGGGTGTCAAGAGAGGAGGTAAGAGCAGATGCTAGAGTGGATGCTGTGGTGTCTGTGGATATGGAAGAGTATTCTTCAGTTGAAGGTAGTAGAGATAGTATGACAGAGGAGAGAGAGGAGGGGCAGAGGGTTTTTAGGTTGCGATGGGAGATGACGCGAGTAGGAGGGGTGTGGGCAGAGAGAGGATTCAGGGAGAGGGAGAATGAGAATGAGATGAAGTGATGCTCAGACACTGGAAGAGGGGTGACTGAGAGTGTGTTAGCCAAGCAGGACCTGGTGAAAACAAGGTCTATAAGGTTTCCTGCCCTGTGTGTTGGAGGGGAAGGCGAAAGTGTGAGGTTGAATGAGGAAAATAAGTTGAGAAACTCCATTGAGTGCAGTTTATCTGGAGGGATGTCGAAGTCACCCAGTAGTGTGAGTGGCGTGCCATCTTCAGAGAGGGAGCTCAGGAGGACATCCATTTTATCCAGGAAGTTCTTGAGCTGGCCTGGGGGACGGTATATGACAACGATTGAGAGTTTAGCACGGTGGGTGACTGAGACAGCGTGGAACTCAAAGGAGGATATGGACAAGTGAGGAAGAGGGAGAACACAGTAGGTCCATTTTTGAGAGATGAGAAGTCCTGTTCCACCTTCCCGACCAGATGGTCTGGGTGTCTGGGAGGAGTAAGCAGCTAAAAGGGCCACTGGAGTGGCCATGTTGGTTGGAGTGATCCAAGTTTCTGTCAAGGCCAGGAAATGTAGAGACTAATAGGAGGCATAGGTTGAGATGGTTTCTGTTTTCTTGACAGCCGAATGGCAGTTCCAGAGACCGCAGGCTGCAACTAGGTGTGTGGTAAAAGAGCGAGGTGGGTGAAGAAGGACGGATGGATC
>JAODOY010002267.1:0-12255 GCA_025399855.1 Forbesichthys papilliferus
GAGAGAGAGAGAGAGAGAGAGAGAGAGAGAGAGAGAGAGAGAGAGAGAGAGCTGCTTGTTGCAGCCTTGTCCCCAGTGTTTTTGAAACAGGCAGCCCTTTTTTGAAATGGTGCCAATGGAGGCTGGCCTAAGCCGTTGTGCAGCTGAAACTTTTACAAGCTTATTGCTCGCAAGCAGGAAGCAAGAGACACCGAGACGCATTTGAAAAGGGAGTTTGAAGATTTGCTCCTTCTCAACCTTCTGGCTGAGGTATCACAAGCCGAATGCGTTCATTTATGCTGCCTTTGTTCCATTTTCAACTAGAAATGATACAAGCAACCACACATGGCTATTCTGGAAGGAAGGATTGCTTGAGACGAGAAAGGATTTAAATGCAAGGACACTAAATAATAAAAGTAAAGAAATCTGAAGAGAGAATGACGTCACATAAGAAGCTGTCCTGGATATTGCCTGAGGAGAGAGGGGGACACGTTTTAAATGAAAGCATACATTAGGAGTGAGACTTCTTTGCTAGAACAAAAGTTATACTTATTGCCAATCTGATTCTAGCAGCTGACCAATTCGTCACCCACATTTTTGTTTATGGGTCAAACAGATTTCTTGACGTTAAGGAATGACCACTAAGCATGTTGTCTTTAACATCCAGTTTCAAACCTTTGTCAATGTATCGATGTCAAACAAATTATTAATTAAAGCATGACAATCAAACATATACCATTAGGATATTTGTATATCTATAAATCAAAATAAATACACAGGCAGGTGCAGAACAGCTATACACGAATGGAATGATTACCGAAAATGGGAAACACGAGGCATGTACTACCTGGGATGGGTGCCAACTGCTGACAAAAGACTTTACTGCTGGGCTTTGAGAGAAGTCTGTAGGTTGGTCTCATTTGCGTTGGAATATTATGCAGAGAATTGTCTAGAAATGGTCTAGCTAAAGCTGTCACACTGTTTGGTGTCGATTCAAGACTGCATGTAAGTACTGATTTGTTGTACTTCTTATCATCACATCTTGTTCTTCCCCATTCTCATTACGTTTCGATCGTTCTCCCTGGCTCGTGCAGCCAACAGTGAAGTCACAGATATTTATTGACATGTACCTGACATGGATCATCCCTTTTGTAAGGAGAGCACACCTGAAAGCATTGACCACTTGTTTATAAAACTAAACGCACTACACACCGTCGACGCTCTTTGGTACATCTATCAAAAAGCTTTTATGACCTCATGATTCCCTGTGTGCTTCTCTCTCTTGGCAGCGGGGCAAAAGTGGGCAGGGAGAGAGGAAGGCATGGCCTAGAAAGTGCTCTCAAGCCCCAGCCCCTAGCTGTTCCAGTGGGGTTGCTTGCTAGTGCACCACTCAGCCTTTTTCCTAGCCTTACAGGCGAAAGAGGGATGTGGAAATGCATTCTTGTCTCCTTTACATCCCGCCTTTTTTCCACCTCCAGCCACGGCAACACTCGCCTGTCCTAAGCAAAATCTCACCTTGAGGTATTTCAACATTTTCAATTCCGCTTTGATTCTGCATAGGCCTTAGGGTTCCTCTCTGTTCATTCCTTTCTATTGAACATTAACACTTGATCGGCTTCTACTGTATGTGTATGGTGAGCTTACAGTCCTGAAATGTTTGCCATTTCTGCATACTGCATTGTGATTTTATGTTACAGACATTGGAAACCGTTAAGAGTAAATGTTTTGGGAATATAGTTAACATTCTCGCTAGATCTATCTATTCTGTAGCACAAATGCCTTGAGACAAACGGTTAATTGTGTCACACAGGAAATGTTTAAAAGCGAAATAATGTACAGTGTTTAGTGTTAGTGTGAGGAGTCTAAAACACGTTCATTTCAGAGGTGGGGCTACAGCAAACAAATGTGACTCTTGGAAGATATTCTTTACAGGTTCATGAGGAAGCACAGGTTTTAAAGGAATTGAGATAGTTTCAGTAACAGGTTTTGTTACAGGATTACATATTAGGTAGGTGAGGGAATCTTTTTAAAACCTCATACCTTTTAGTAATATGCCTGGAATTTTGTCACAAAATGAAATAGTCCAAATTTGAAACAAAGATCCTCCAAAATTGTGTAAAAACTCTGCAACTACTTAGCAAGCAAGCAAGCAATATGTTTCTTGTGGTGGCCATGAATGTATTTTTGCTTCTCACAGACCTGTGTTGAACCAGTATGAACAAGATCATTCTGATGCAAGAATTGTTCTATACATGAAGGCGCTTGTAGGGGTCGTTTTGGTTACGCTTTTCTTCAGTGATGTCTTTTGGAAATATAAATGTTACACTAATTACAGTGTATTTTATTATATTACAGTAGTGGACCGTTTACTGTTTTTGCCATTTATTTTTGGGGCACGTTTAGGGTAAAGGTTTGTGTAAATAATTTCTGTAAATGTGGGAATTTGTGTTTGGATTTGTTTACATGCTAGTCAGCAGTGTGTGTGTGTGTGCGTGTGCGTGCGTGCGTGTGTGTGCAGTATTCAAAGAAGAAACATGGCATACTGAAAAGTGTAGCAGGGGAAAAGGGAGGGAAATGGTGGGACGGGCCGAGAATGATCTAATTGCCTCCTCCCCCTGCTATCCTCAGATGAACTTGCCTATGCAGCTTGACGACATGTTTTTTCGGAAAGCCATTCACATCCTCTGCTATTTGCGTCTCCCCGCCCCTGGTTGCCGTGGCGCTGAGGTTAGCCAGATCAAAGTCAAACTACTTATTTGGCTGCTGTCGTTATCAGGGTATAGACTGTTACATGCGTTTGTTCGCATTCATTCAAAGGATTTTCACGTTGCTTATCGAAATCTTCACATAATTGCCATGCACTCCAGATTACGTGAAAGGAATAAGCCAATTCCTTGCATGTTTTTGTTTTTTAAATGCATTTTCAAAGAGATATATTAGATGTTTTTAGTAAATCACATATGTTTAAACAAACCTTTTCACTGCTGACAGTGTTTCACATCTGAATATTTCAAATAGTTATAAACTCTCTACTATTGTTATCCTCAACATAAGAAGACTAAATATAACATAAGTCACTCTGTATCGACTGGTTAGGCCGGGCAATGAATGATGAATGAATGATGAAAACTGTACAGACCCGTTGAAATGTGTTTCCAACCAATCACCTCTCAGTGTATAATCTTAGTTCATATTACAAACACCATATAAACAAACGTGTCTGGCAAGATACATATCTGGGTTTGCAATATAACAATCTTTGTGCATAGGCAAATTATCATTGTGAAGAAATATGCTTTAAAAAAATCAGTATCAGTATATACTATCAGACTGTTTTGCCATGCACACGCACACACACACACACACACATACAGACCTCTACAATAGTACTCTATCTATCCATAAAACAACATAGTGTTTTTTTCATAAAATAAAAAAATTTGCTGTTACCAGGTTACTTTCCGTAAATCATAAATGGTGGATGGTGTGTGCATGGTTAGATATGACATTTTGTTTTTGCTGTATGTGAATTATAACATAGATGAAGAAATGTTAACTCTATAATCTTAAAGAAAGCAACAATGACCAGTTAGTGTGTTTTACTTGTAAGGTAGAATGGCTTGGCTCAAAAGATATAAGTAATCAGTTTATTATATGTTTTTAGTGAAGAGATGGAACAACATGATAAACAGATGAATACACATTTACACAAAACAATACCTATCTTGTTATATTTGATTTGTGCACATGACTAGATTATATGATACATTCATGCTGCAGCAAGCTGTACAGTATGGAACCATACTTTACATCGCCACAGACACCCTTACAGAAAAATATCTATTTTTGTTCTTTCTTTGTTATATTGTCAGGTACATTTATTAGGACATTTACTTGACCAACCTGAATAAATATCACAATATTTCAGTTAAATTATAATACAAATGGTTGGCCACAAGAGGGTGGTATTGAGCAGAATCACACACATGCCTGTACACTGGCATGAGCATGTGTGTGATTTATATGTGCTTTCAGAAAGAGGTTTTTGTTGAAAGTCATCTTGGCACACATACATTGCCAGGTTTCTTAGCAATATATATACTGTATATAAGTGCATAGGTAATACAACCTTAATCTTTTATTTCACTCAGTTATTTTTTTAACGAGTTCAATTGCGATGGGTTTATTTGAGTTTTTGTATCAACTGATCCTTTCAGACACAAGGGAAGCAAATTGCTTTAATGTTTTCATAGCTGAAATGATCAGATTTTACTCTTTTGTCTTTTTAATTAAATAAACAGTGGGCATTGGTTTCTCATTCTCTTTCATTTTGAGTAGTAAAAAATTAAATGGCCTTTCCAAAATTCTACACTTAAAGTGGAGTCAGCGATGCTGAAAAAAGACGGACCTTTCTATAAAACAACAAAACAAAAACCAACCTCTGCCCCCCAACTTGGACACGCAATTTCGAGGCTGGGATGGTTTCTGTGTGGTGTAGTCTGCTAGCCTGGTGTAACCAGACCATATTCACTTTGCGAATAGGTCTGGCCACGCTCCCTTGGGAAGTGTTCGCAGTCTTATCCTCCTACTTGGCATACTAACCAATCACTAAATAGAGAAGCTCCAGGCAGGAGTACCATTGGTCTCATCGGACAAGAGCCTGCTATGCATGAAGCAAGATGTAGTGCCAGCTTATTGACTTTGTAGCTGAACAGGTGCTATTTAGCTACAAAGTCAATAAGCTGGCATTGTTATAAGTCTGTGTAGTCTTACCATTAGAATCATTTCACAACTGAGCAAATCGACAAACTAAGTTGAATTTTAAAAGGTGTAAGGTGAAAGGAAGAAACACAATGATTGATCACCATGTTACATGTTGATTACAGGATTGTGCTGATGTGGTTTGCTGTATGTATATTGTAATAAACAGAGCAGCCATTTTATTTGCAATATAACCAATTGGATCCTGGGAGTACAGTATAAAGATCGGAGTGTCACACACATTTGACAGATTTCAGTGAAAGTGTTAAACGTTGTATCATTAAAGTTTACTTTGGAGACCGTCATGAAGCAGATAAGGCAAATTTCTAGTCAAGATAATGTCAAGAAGATTTTGTCATCATCAAGTCATGTGTAAATCAACTGCACATGATATGCATGTGTAAAAAGTATTGTGAACATTACATTTTATATTTAGGACTGGTTAGTCTGTGTTCCTATTAACAAGAATGTTTGCTTGTTTACACTGTGAAACGTCTTTTACGTCTTTTTTTATGAATTCCGCTAAATTTCCAATGGAATGGCGTTTATGGTTACTGGATTTATCACAATAAATATAGTTAATAACACTCTGCAATATCTTTGTATAAATGGTGTAATCTGTTGAAGCACTCTGTCTGCTCTCTTGATTGTTCTACCAGTTAAAAGAGTTTGATTTCATTTGCCGTCTAATTAATTCTACATCTCTATTATGGCCTCCAACTTTCTGCTGCCCTTGTGCCTTTTATTCGGCTCTGAGCATGCCCTGCCACTCCTAAAGACTCATGGTCTGCCAAAACATTTCCATCACTGTCTGCCTTAATTAGGACAAAGAAGAATTAAAAATGTTAATGAACGGCCCTGCTGCTATTCAGCAGCTACGGTTCACATGCTAATTTATGCAAAGTGTCCTCAGCCTTTAGTTTTACCAATGTCTGAGATAACAGTGTTTGGGTTTTTCAGTCAATCCAGCTAAAGTCTGGCTTGTGAAAGAGCTCTGCCCATATTCATCCCTGTCCCAGTTTCTAGTTGGCACTGAAATATAATTCCCCAATATTAAAAGTTTCCCAATAAAACATTTGAACAAATATTTGAGTGTAAATAGAATTTAAAAAAAAAAAACTATCTTAGTCTATTAGCCAATCTATACATTTAAAATAATTTGAAATCCTATTTGAATTGCTTATACATTATTTTTGTACCAGGTTTATACCAAGCAATTTTCTAAAATGCACTAATTATCACTCTGGTTGCATTATATCAAACTTGACTAAACTTTCATTATACATAGCTGAGACTTGTATAGTACTTGAGTTAATGTTTGTCATTTTACATTTCTTGATTTAAAAAATGTTACTTAACTCAAGTAAAGTTGATTTCCAATAGCCTTCTTAACGTGTTTCCAATGTGTGGGGCAGAGCTGAGGGAGCATCCTATGGCATTGAAGGGAGACATGTTTTAGTTCTAATTCATACCTTTATGCTCCCATAGCTCCCAAGCGTACCCATGTCTCTTCATTTTTGTTTTTGTTTTACAGTAAATCTGATGCGCTTCATTTCCACCTTGGACCATGCATCTGTTCTTGAGGCTGAGGTAGTAGATTGAATAGTTGTGGGGAAAAATCCTCTCTGAGATAACTATACAATCTACTGTCTTTCCTAAGGGGACAGACTTACCTCCTGTGATGTTGGAAACATCACATTGGATCCACCAATGATCCACCAAAGAAGATGCCAGCCTGAATTTGTATGCTTGCTTAGAATGCTTTGGTTTCATTTGTTACACATAAAGCACTGATTTACGAGGCCTTACAAGATGAGGTAGTAGGTTGTATAGTTTGTGGGATGGATTAAATCCTATTATGGTGATAACTATACAGTCTATTGCCTTCCTTGAGAGGCATAAATAACTCTCAGAACATGAAGCTGTGAAGAAACTCTGCTCTGTAATGTGCTGCAAATGAATTTCAAAATTACTTTCATGTACTGACATGCAAAGTAAAACATGCAACAATTTTTATTAGTTGATATTTATAACTCTAAAGTTCAATAAACGATTCATGAAAATCTAAATAAAACATTTAACAACCAAGGATGCATTTAATTAATTTCTGTATAATTTCAAAGATTTAACGATAATCATGTTCTGGTAATAATGTGTGCATGCCATCATTGGTCAGAAAGAAAATAAGCATTGACTTCTTGTAAAAAAAAAAAAACTATAGGTAGAATATTTGCTTTTCATAGACCACAATAAAAATGGTGGTCTATGAGAATCAAATATCAAATATGCAGCAGTTTCATTATTATACAGCTGTCTTAACCATATCATATTTGTGTAGCAGCTGCACTAATTTGTTATTATTTCATGTTGTGCATGAGGATTCGATTAATTCTCTAAACTATTTGAGAATTGATCCCTAACACTTTTCCATTACCATTTTAGGTAATACTTAATGTTTAAAAAATATATTTAGAGAAAGCATTGTAGACAATACTGAATGATAACAGATTCAACAGCAGATGCTGTTTGTATTGTATACTGCACTGTGTTCCATTTCCTGTCATATAAAAATTATATTGTGTCTTTATTTAATAACGAGTGTCCACACAAAGAATACGTTCACAATCCTTAAAGTGTAAGTAGGTGTAGTAAATGTGTCACTGCCAAATATAAACAATAAACAGGGTCAATCAAATGTGTTTCTATATTTTGCTGGACTCAAATTAAACAAACTAAATAAAAAAGTTAAATATGAAATATATAAATTGTTACACTTTATGTAGGTAGGTGTTTTAGAGCTATACATTGTGTCAGACATCTACTGTAAGTGAAATGCTCTGAGGATATCTACTCTATAGGTGAGAGCTGGTTTAGATTCAGAAGGCTTCTGACTAATCGTGGAATCTTTTTTACCTGATATAGTATATTAAATCTACCTTGCCTGTCAATAATGCACACATCAAGCTATGACAGGTTGTCAACGGTGCTTTGCAACAGCAGACCAGTCCAGCAGGCTCCAGAGGGAGCAGAGGAAGATGAGGTGGGTTTTCAAGTTGCTAGTTTACTAAATATTATTATATTTTCTCTTTAATTAGCTGTATACAAAGGTTATTAAAATCACAGTTTTACTATAGGCAACACAACAAAGAAACCTTGCCACAGGCACTTCTTTATGCCCTCCCCAATATTGCACAATGCCCAATCCACATTAATCAACTATAAAAAAATATTTGGAAAGCACATTAACTAAGTAAGCTACTTAATAAGTAGCTATGTGATAACAAGCAATTTGTGTTCTCCAAATATAGATGTTATGTTTATACTTAGAAACAAGTTTGTCAATATAGTTTTTGCTACTAGAATACCGATACGTTGTATGAGAATTTGCCTATCTTATGCACTTTCCATGGTGGAGGTAATGTCTGGAGGCTAATAAGAATAACCTTGATAAACATAAGTTGGAAATAGAAAACTTTGAAATACATTGATATAAAGATTGTAGGCTACACCTATGGTTCCTTATAAACATTAGAACCTAACACAATACTGCATGTACAGACTGCACTGCTTCTCCAAATACGTCAATACAGATTTAAAGGCAGGATCAAAAGCTCAAATCTAAACAGGATTGTTCCATGGTCCTCCACAGCGGTCCTCAAACATCGAAATGCATTGTGAAGCAAAGCGTAGTCACTACTAAAACTTTGTTGTGAGCAGTGTTTGCCGCTTTGACTATGTTACTATTTACAGAGACAGGGCTGTGTAGAAGTACCAAATACTTTTTTTCAACATGCACAGAGAATATTAAGCTAGTAAAATGCAAGGAGATATTTGTTGAATTTGACAAAAAGTGTATTTAGCTTGCAATTGCTGACTATACCTTTATGGTTGTAATCTAAAACACTTTTTGTAAAATATCTGCTGGCATCTTATACTTCTACAGAGCATTGACTCCATATATTGGAACACAAGGTGGTGCAGACCTCAACAACATCCTAGCCTTCATAATGAGTTTCCAATGTATGGGGCGGAGACTCGTGGAGCTTATGAGGGAGCACCTTATGGCATTAAAGGTAGAGGTATTTTTTTCTTTGATTTAACAACTTACTGCGGCGCAATGTACCCGGTACCAACACAGCACCAATTAAGACAGAAAAAACCTTAACTTCACTTATTTTGGTATTTGAACGGTTAAATACATTAGACTATGTGTGTGACATGATTCGCAATCAGGAGCATATTATTTAAACCATAGTTCATATTGATACAGCTATCAAGCTACTACTAGTAGCCTATACTCTACTGGTAGTATCAAACTATCAAGGATCGTGCGGTTCACAACCAGACGTTGAGTTAAATTTAGCTCTCCGATATTTGTTGTACTCAGACTTAACATATAGTGGATGGTTTTAGGTTGTAGGCTAGCATTATAAAATCGAACCTCCTACTACTGTCTGTAGTAGGCCTATAGTAGTTTCTGTCAAATCCATGAATAAACCATTAACCAGCTACAGTTGTGTTTTAGCCATGACATGGTATTCAAATATATTGGTAATACTGTCAGTAGCCTACTACATTTAAATTAAAATCAGGTGTTAGTTCAGGCATGTTCCTAGCCATCAGCTGTCACTCACCTGACAGTAAAGGGATTGTAATAGTTGTAGACTTATACTTATCAATATGATGAGTATAAGGCCCCAGTATATGCTATTCTGCCAATTTAGTTAATAGCCTACTGCTCAATGTCCTGAAAAAAAAAGATCTTATACTAGAGGGGTGGTCCTTACTAAACCTATTATTCATAATATTTTTCTAGTTTCAGTAGATGAGGCCCCTCTGAAGAACTGGAGGCTAAAATACAAAGAATATCCATGAAGCCACAGACCCTATGCAGGTTTTGCAAGTACCTAGACCGTAAAATGACAGCAAAAAAGACTGCAAACAGCCAAGGTTCAGGATTCTGGTAGAGTGGACAATTCTGGAATTCTATTGTGGCAGACTCTATCAGGAAGTGTGAGCCAGTAAGTATTGGGCATATATTTTTGGAAAGGCCAACTTCACAGTGTTCCAATAAATCTGTAATCTAAAACAACAATATCTTTATCTTAAAAAAATATTTATTACCCAAGAATAAGTTAATTGTCTCTTGACAGCTCTATACAGCTCTATACATTTGTCATCACCACTATTTAACACCAGTAGCAAATGTCAAAGAGGGGAACCATCCAAGCTGTGTGCAGTAAGGATTGGACACTGTTGACCTCAACTGAGGAGGTAATTGGGTGGTAGAAGGAACACTTTGAGGAACTCCTGATTCCAACTGACACGCTCTCTTGTCAGTACCCCCGTCTAGCTCTCTCGCTCTCTCTCCTTCTCGCTCTCTCTTGCTCTCTCTCTCTCTCTCTCTCTCTCTCGCTCGCTCGCCTGAGTTCTCTCTCTCGCGCTCTCTCTCTCTTCCCCAGGTCCTAGCTGCACCAGCTGTTCCCGATCAGCAATCACCAGCGGTCTAAATCTCCTGGCTCCTACTGACACCTGTTGTCAGATCGTTTTGTACTTTGTCTGTCATGCTACTACGTCTAGTTACTGCTAAACCCGTTACCGAACCCTGCCTGTTTACCACATAGACTTAGCCTGCCGTTTCTTGGATCATCTGTTTTTGCCTGCACCGTATCGAAAACCCTGGATTGAAATTGACTATGATTGTGGATTGTGGAACAAAGAATAAAAACCTGTGAACTGTCTGTGCTGCATGTGAGTCCATTCTCCGAGACCTGACACCACGATCTGACCAACGATGGATTCAGCAGACGCCAGCCAAACGGGGTCGGCCCAAGAGAGCCGACTGGATAGGCACCAGGCCCAGCTGGAATTTGTGGGCAAGTCTTTGGATAGCTTTGCTGCCACAATGGCCGATCTCGCGGCCCAGCTACACGAACTTCGAGCATCGCAGGGCGAAGCCCGCCGACTGCCAGCTACCACGTCGACCTCCGCCGATCCAGCGCCATCTGTTCTCCCCTCCCGGGAGCCGCGTCTGCCCCCCCCCCTGAGCACTATTCAGGCGATCCCGGGACATGCCGGTCTTTTCTCTCACAATGTTCATTGATCTTCAAGTTGCAGCCAACCACGTTTCCCTCGGAGGAGGCCAGAGTGGCATACGTCATCACACTCCTGTCGGGGAGGGCCAGGGAGTGGGGCACAGCGCTCTGGGACACAAGACCTGCTGCGGATGCGGCAGGGAGGTCGCTCTGTGTCTGACTATGCCATTGACTTTCGCACCCTGGCTGCCACTAGCGGCTGGAACCCCACCGCGCTCTACGACGCCTTCTACACGGGTCTCGCTGAGGCCGTCAAGGACGAACTCACAACTAGGGAGCTCCCTACCTCCTTTGACGGACTGGTGGACATGGCCTCCTGCATTGACAAGAGGCTGCGCCTGCGTCATAGGCAGGGGGGTGCAGTCGGGCTCGCATACACGAACTATGAACGAAGCACCTTCCATCCTACTGTTGTATCACCGGTGGGCATTGGTGACTCCGAGCCCATGCAGGTGGACCGCACCAGGCTCTCCGCAGCCGAGAGGTGGCGCAGGGCGTCTACAGGTGCCTTCTTTTATTGTGGCAATCAGGGACATCTGATCGCATCCTGCCCGGAAAAAGGGGTTTCTCACCAGTAGGACGGGGAGTCCTGGTGAGCGTCACTCCGGTTTCCAGCTCCCCGGTCCTCAGAACCCTCCTACCAGCCACACTAGAGTGGGAGGGCCAGCGCCATTCGCTCTCTGTCCTGATTGACTCCGGGGCAGACGAAAGCTTCATCGACTCCTCTCTCGTCGCAGAATAGGGCCTACTCACATCGACCCTATGCTCTCCGTTGACGGCACAAACGCTGAGCGGAAAGTCCTTTGCCAACGTCACTCGCATCACGGCTCCGGTGGAACTGCTTTTGTCGGGCAATCACAGAGAGGCATTGCCCTTCTACATCATTGACTCACCCCATGCCCCCGTTGTTCTAGGCCATCCCTGGTTAGTTAAGCACAACCCCCACATTGACTGGTCACGCAACACCGTGTTGGGTTGGAGCTGTTTTTGTCATAGCCATTGTCTGATCGCTGCCCATTGTAATATGCCCCCCACCCCTGTGGCCCAACCGGAGTACCCGAACCTGTCTGCCGTCCCCGCGGAGTACCTGGACCTGAGACCGGTTTTCAGCCGGATGCCTACTGCCTCTCTGCCTCCGCATCGCCCCTACGACTGTGCCATCAATCTCCTGCCGGGGACCACCCCACCCCGCCTCGCGACCAGCTGTACTCGTTGTCGGAGGAGTCGTTAGCAGCGGGGCACATCCGGCCATCCTCCTCCCTCGCCGGTGCAGGCTTCTTCTTCGTCGGCAAGAAGGACGGGGGTTTGCGGCCGTGCATCGACTACCGAGGCCTTAACGGCAACACGGTGAAGAACCGCTATCCCCTGCCGCTCATGACGACGGCGTTCGAACTCCTGCAGGGGGCTACGGTGTTCACGA
>JAODOY010002268.1:0-12255 GCA_025399855.1 Forbesichthys papilliferus
GGAAAGGGAGGTTTGGGGTTCCCTGCTGGAGCTGCTGCCCCCGCGACCCGACTCTGGATAAGCGGATGAAGATGGATAGATGGATGGAAGTGACGCAGTTCATATGTTTGGGAGATTGTTACAGTATGTGGGTAAGTAGCTGCTTTGTAAAGCGAAACCAAAAGGAAAACAGTAAAATGTCAACTGACTATAATCATATCAGATGTGCAGTCATACATTTCCATGTTTTCTTATGCAGAGCGGTAGGAACTTGAACCGGTACAGTAGCAGATTTGCATTCAGAATTGTCGAACGTTCATTGTGAACATGTTTGCTTTGAACTTGAATTTTGAATGTTTTCTGTTAACATTAAATGTATTAGGTTTTCAATAGGGCTGTCAATATGGTTTTCAATCAATTACATGTTAACAAGGCCACAGGTCCAGATGGTGTCTCTGCATTTATACTGAGAACATTTGCAGATTAATTGACACCTGCCTGGTGCCCCATCTTCTAGAGGTCCGTACAATCTCACACCGTACCAGCACAATGGAAGAAGGCAATCATAACACCTGCCTCAAAGATACCCTTTCCAGAAAAACAACTTTAGACCTATTACTCTAACTTCTGTTGTGATGAAATTTATGGAGAAGCTGATGGTGAGCAAGTTACAGAGGGATGTAGGCCACAGCTAGACCCCCACCAGTTTGCATACAGACACCACAGAGGCACTGATGATGCCATAAACAGTTTAGTGCACTTAGTGACTAAACACCTTGAAAATCCCAGGGCCTATGTCAGACTGCTGTTTGTAGACTTCAGTTCAACCTTTAACACCCTGCAGCCCTATGTTCTCCTGAAAACATTGCAACAGATGAACGTCAATCCCTCTATTATCAAGTGCTACCACTCTTTTTTTAAATCAAGCACACCCAGCAGGTTAGGATGAATAAGCCCTTGTCTGGACCCGTGATCATCAGTACTGGTGCCCCCCAGGGATGCGTTAGTTCCCCCGTCCTGTTTGCCTTATACACCAACGAATGTGTATGCAGCACTCCAAACAATTAAATGATCAAATGTTCTGACTAGACCGCCATCTTGGACCTCATATACGACACATCAGACACTGCTACATACAAGTATGAGTAGTTGTACTTTTTTTAGTGGTGCAACAAACACTTTCTCAATCTTAACACTAAGAAAACCGAGGAGATGGTGTTTGACCCCAAAGCCATTGGAGACCACTAAGTCATCCATGACCAGAACATAGCCCAGGTTGACTCTTACAGATACCTGGCCATACACATCAACAATAAGCTGACATGGAGTGTTCAGGTATATCATGTCTGCACTAGCGGCTGCATTTCATTCGTAGGCTGAGGGTCTTTGGTGTCAACCAAAAAATGCTTTTGCTCTTCTATCATGCCATAGTTGAGAACATCATGCGTTATGGCATTTTAGCCTGGTTTGGCAACCTGACAACTCAGGTCACCCGGTTAACCCATAAAGCCATGAAGATCATGGGAGTCAGGCAGCATCTCACACTTCAAGATATCTTTGAGCAAACACTCATCAGACAGGCCCAACAAATAATTTCAGATCCCACCCATGTTCTTAATCCTGAGTACCAGCTTCTTCCCTCAGGTAGATGCTTAATACCCCTGTGCAGACTCAAATCGCTCTAAAAACTAATTTGTTCCCTTGTCTATTAAATCCCTTAATGCCAAGATAGCCAGAAATTAATCCCAGTAATCTATTAATAGTTTTGCTATAATTAATTCATTTTTAATTATTTATAATTTTGTATATAGTTTTTATACTTTGAATTCCGACCAAATGTCCAATAAATCATTAGATTTTTGTGATGTACTGTATAAGTACTATGTATGTATGTATGTAAGCATGCATGCATTCATGTGGGAATCTTTGTATGAATTTTACCATTTGTATTTCATAAACATCAGATTATGCACTGTGCAATGTGTCCAAGACAAATTCCCCATGGGGCAATAAAGTCTATCTATCTAAACTGTCACCTGTCCTCCAGCGTAAATGTGCGTTCGCTGAGAAATAACTCCTCAAACCGTTTGCGGCAAACTCAAAGCAAACTGAAAACTGTACCCCTCCCCCACCCTGCACTCAGTACGTACCTGATTGTGGGGGATGGGCGAGTTCAGTTAGGCTATCTGAAGTACTGGCAGTGTGACCATTAGGCTAATTGTGTATCTTATTGCACTGTAGTTACAGTACGGTTAAAGCAGTGTTTTTTACAGTACCAGCCAGCTTAACCTACCTACTACTGGCTACTAACACCTAGAAGTGCTGTTTGGCTATTAACAATAGAGCAGCAGATGCAATGTTACTGGATTTGATTGAAATCAGAGTAGGCATCTAAAGTGACCAAAAATAGGTGGTAGGCTACAAAGTGTAGCTGGCAAATGGTCAATTTGTAATAAGGACTTTCCCAGCTATTAACCGCGGTTAATAGGTTGCTTTTGCAAACTGTCGGCAGCTCTGTGGCTAATACTTGGGTCTATACACGGGGTAAACATTTTTTATCTCTCAATAGGCTATTTTTATTATTATTTTTAAGGGGCTATTAATTACATCCAAAACTAAAATGTGTTGCTATGGTACTACGACAATCTGACAAGGTAAAGGGCTATTCACATGAGAAGTGATATCCAGCTCTCATGTGAAAGGCAAATCTACTGCAGTCACGGAAGCGATGCGTCTGGTTTGGAGGTAACTACGAGAACAGAACCGTAAACAAACCATATAGATTAAACAAAACAGTCTCTATATAAACCTATGTAGTGAATATGATATGCATTGAATTTCTGCATTTTCTTACATCGTTTTAAAAATAATACCAACTTTAGGCTATGTCCAATAAACATGTCAACTTATGGTCTGGTGTATGCTACAGGTAAAAGCTTGTGAAACGTGATTTTAAAAATGTATAATTGACAATCCTGTCATTTTCTTTGTCTGTGCTGCTTGCCATCTTACATGCTTACAAGTCAAGAAGGCAAATGTGTGTCCTGGCCCCACCACCTCAAAAGCCGCGTTTCAAAGTCTGTACGAAACTTGTGCAGGACAGAGGTTTGGTGTCGCTGTTCCTGGAATATACTCCTGATTTGATAATGCATGCAACATTCCATATATTGCCAGTGTCATAATGAAAAGTGATTTGCCCGACAGAAAGTGGCACCCAGAAGGAACCACTTAATGCTGCCAGCCAATTTGAGAGACGCACGGAGAAATGGACCAGAGAGAATATAACATCTTTGAATGGACTATACACGCCAACCACAGGATTTGCTAAGAGATTATGCAGCCTTTTAAAGACCACGCCATTGTTTTTTACCTGCCGGTACAGATCTGCTGATTCTTTTTGTCTGAGGTTCTAGCAGATTTTCAGAGGCCATGCGGTGCCGTGAGGTGCTCCAACTGAACAAGACGTTTCAACATGTAGTAATTATTATTGAACGCTAGAGGCTCCCATGTATTAATTTCCATTCGCTGTAAATTAGTGCTTACTCAACCCTGGCGTACTTTCTGTCAGATGCAAAACTACTGTCATTCTCAAAGTTTTTATATTATGTGCAATTTATTTCCGTAGTTTAATCTGAATTCCGTTTGGCTGTATTACTATTTTAGGTTTCTAAATTATTAATAATGTAATGTAAAAGGAAGTTATTATTATATGATTATGGATTGAATCATCAAATTGGCACCCTATATATGTCAACAATGTGATTAAAAGTGTTAAGATTTATTTGTGTAAGTTTGTGCATGTGTGCGGGGGGACGAGGATGTAATATTTTTATGGTGAGGGGGACAAAAGAGTGGAAAATGTTTCGTTATGAATATTTGTTAATACTTTAAATGTAATAATGGGAAAAAACTAATGAAGGCGGCGATGTGAAATCTGTCTTATTCGGGTCTTGAACCCTGCTCCCCCACGCAAAAGGTAAACACCCTACAACGTTCACCACGAGACAATATTGTAAAAAGTATCTTATTTGAGAGTGGAGAGATATCTTGCAAACCGCATATAACAAAAGCAAACCGCTCTGAAATATGCCCCTTTCAAGAATGATTAATGTACAATCCTACGTGCAGGGAAATTGTCATGCGTATAGGGAAAATGCTTTTTATTTTTTTTTTTTATTTTTTTTTTTAAATCAAAATACATATTTTCGTTCAATTACATAAAAATGAATAATATACAACCAACACATTTTTAGCTGCTGTAAACAACATAACTGATTAAGGTATAGGCCTGGGCTATATGCAGTCGTGGTTTTACTATTTTGTTTATTGTATGACCTGAATACGCTAAATACTGGCTATAAGGCAGGCTACTGTTATCGGACAGCAAATAGTTTCCCTTAAATCAGTTTTATCATGCTAATTACTGTAAAGTACATATGTTGGGGGTTGGGAACAGTGCAAAGCATACCTGGTGACTTGGTTGTGGAAATGCCTCTCCATATTATAATGCGATGGCCAGCATTCTTAGCCTAATCGCTAGAGCAGAATTAAAACTCTCTTGTTTTCAGAACTGTGTGTTGCTTTTTAAGCATGTTTACCAGTGTAGAGCATAGTCTATCATAACCATGTGTAACGTTGTACAGGCTTAAAAGTTGGGAAATGTTTCCTTACACTTTCGTCCCCCCACCAAAAAAAAAAAAAATATTATACATACAGTGTATGTATATATAATACAGGCTATAAGGCTGCTAGGCTATGTGATCCAAACCTTTTCACTTAAAACAGTTTCATCATGCCAATTACTGTAATGGCCCATGAAGCACATATGTTGGGGGTTTGGGATTGGGCAAAAGATCGATCTACAACCGTGCCAACACCAAATGGCATTTAGCACTTTTTGAAATAGCTTAAAATAGACCTTTGTTGTTGCCTACCAATATAAATATTGGCTTACATCCTTGTGCCCGATGTATGCCGATTTTCACAATGTTCAAAGCCCCCGATTCTTCTGGTTTCATATTACCTCGTCCAACTGTATTTTGTACCTTAGAATCTGCAAGCGTTTGCTCCGAGTGATTTTTACCGACATACCGGATGTTATAGGCTGACTACCATAACAACGGCAAATCACTATAGTATTTACATGGGATGTCTATTAATACGTTGTTGGCTAACATTAGCACTGGAGACGAGCTTGAGTGCTAATAAGTGCTAACAGCAGGTAATTGTTTGGTTTTAGAATATTATACAGGTCAGACTATATGGTGTAGATTATGGCCATAAACTTTTTCAGTCAATCAGCATATCATTTTGTAACAAGCTCTGGGTTGTTTTGCTTCAGTGAGAAAAATATATTAACATACTGCATTTTTCACTTCACAGGTCAACCATTTCAATTTATCAACACTGGCAGTCGAAATATATCTCTATACATTAAAGTTAAAGATTATGCTTTGTTGTTGTATATTGTTGATATTAAATATTGGAAAGAAAGCTATTGTCTTTATTGTTAATGTTGATGTATTTGTGTATAGATACATTAATCTGATAGCACGGAATCATACTCTACATATTCAAATACCTTAGATTGTGCAGAGTATTTAGTTGTGCATTGTAGTCCAGAGGTTACAGTGGTATTAAAACAACAACCCCAAGAAACAAAACTGTGAAGAAGTAATGTTTATTACAGGAAGGGAAATAGTAATGTATACATTTGACATAGTAACCAACTACTGCCTGTTAATTCTGTGCGGTGAGGCCATATTACAATGCACAGCAAACTGTTATCTTATCACAAAAGGTAGGCTGTCCTTCAGCAGCTGCTTGGCAGAGAGATGGACAGCGGGATGGTGTATTTGTTCCTGACCAGGCCATATGGATTCTGACTGCAGCAAGTCCAATTGTTGCTTCTAGTTCCACTGGATGCAGTTGCTGCTGTCCTTATTGGTATTTTTAACAGCGTACAATCACTGCTGGGCTCAGTGCTTCTCCATTTCATCTGAATGTACCTTATAATTTAAGGACATGATTACTAAAATTGAGGGACATCTCGAAGCAGTTATGAATTAGAGTCAATAAAAGTCCAAAAAGATTACGTTATTTTACCTAAGAATATCTTAATCTAACTTTAGCTAACATTAGCATGTGTACAGCTAAATTCATGGTGTGTTTGCATCATTGCAAGACACTATTAACGTTAATAAATATATGGGAACTGATAACCACGTGTATAAGCGTTTGTTAGCCTTTTCCTGACAAAGAAAGGTTAAAGATAAACAATAATAATTAGCTAAATTGAGGGTTTACAGTACAGTTGTCTTTACTGCACAGTCTACCGTAGAGATCTTGTCTGCCAACCCAACCATTTAAATTACACCAATCTAACGTCTTTATATCCCTTTATCCTACACGTATCCAATTGAGCCACTGACACTCTGCTTTGAATAATTTCGGCCATATAGGCTACATATTCAAAGTATGAATAATATAAATGTTTAGGCTACACAACGCGTTTTGCACTGAATGCAATGTATTGCTCCTTCTAGAACTAATAAATAGGAGTTTATTATGCCAAGAGCAGGGTTTGAACCTGCAAACCTCATGTTGAGAGACGAAGACACAAATCACTGTACTAAATGTCTTGACTTATGTTTACATCTCATTCTTATTATATTTTAAATAAAATAATATTCATTATAGTTCTTTATTATTATGATTATATTATTTGTATCGTTTTATTTTACTGTTATCGTTTCTGATGTACAGTAAGTCTATATGAATAGGCCTACTCATATTTGTATTATTGTTATGGTTGTTATAGCCTATTGTATCTTATAAGCACGTTGTATGAATAACCTAGATAATTTCATATAATAACTGCCCTAGGCTATTGAATTCAGAGGTAACATGACAAAGATTGTGTGTTTTTGCAAGTATCCCGCTGTAAAAGTCAGACTGAACCCATCTGGAAACATTGTAGTTCGAACTACGGTAGTTGAAACCAACATAGTTCAAACCATTGTCGTACGAACATAGTTCGGCACTGGGAAACAGTCGTACTTCGGCTGTTCGTTAATTCAACGATGCATAGTACAATGTAAGTTCAATGCTAGCCTCAACCACACACCTTTGTTATTAGTTGCTCAAAATTAACCAAATTATGCATACAAGAGATGATAAATGTACTGTACAGTGCAACAACCTACTAATCTATGTTTCTTTGGCTCGCCACCCACACTACTGGGTGACTTCAACATCCCTCCAGAGAAACTGCACTCACTGGAGTTTCTCAACTTCTTTTCCTCATTCACCCTCACACTTTCGCCTTCTCCTCCAACACACAGGGCAGGAAACTTTCTGGACCTTGTTTTCCTGCTTGGCTAACACACTCTCAGTCACCCCTCTTCCAGTGTCTGACAATCACTTCATCTCATTCTCCATTTCCCTGAATCCTCTCTCTGCCCACACACCTCCCACTCGTGTCATCTCCCGTCGCAACCTAAAAACCCTCTCCCCTTCCTCTCTCTCCCCTGTCGTACTATCTCTACTACCTTCAACCAAAGAATACTAAGCAGAGCTAAGAGTAGCTGAGAGAAAGTTTAAAAAAATCTGAATGGCATGAAGATCTCTCTTCCTACCACCACCTTCTCTCCAAATTCACCTCCTGTTTCCACAGCCAAAACTACATTCTACCAAGCAAAAATCAACTCCTCTGCCGCTGATCCTGGGAAGCTATTCTGTTTTCTTCCCTCCTCACACAACCTCCCCACCCCCACCACCATCATCACTATCACCTGACGACTTCGTAACCTTCTTCACGAAGAAAGTGAATGACATTAGCAGCACTTTCGCTTCCCCATCGACTACCTGTTATAAAAGATCGGCCTGCAACCTAAATTCTTTCTGCCCCCTCTCCACGGAGGAAGTCCAGACCCTCATAGTGTCCAACCGGGCCACCACCTGTCCCTTGGACCCTATCCCCACAACTCTTCTCCAAGACATCTCACGCGACCTCTTACCATTCCTCACCTCATTAATCAACTCTTTTGTCTTCAGGCTTGGTCCCAGCGACCTTCAAAACAGCTAGAGTCAGACCGCTGATCAAGAAACCAGCCCTTGATGCATCAGCACTCCAGAATTATAGACCAGTAGCCCTCCTCTCCTTCCTGTCAAAAACCCTTGAGCGTGCTGTCTCCAACCAACTCTCCCTCTACCTCGCAGACAACCTACTGGACCCCCACCAATCTGGCTTCAAAGCTACTCACTCCACAGAGACTGCTCTTCTCATGGTGACTGAAGCCCTACACGCTGCTAGAGCATCCTCCCTCTCATCAGTCCTCATCCTTTTAAACTTGTCAGCTGCATTCAACACTGTAAACCACCAGATCCTCCTTTCAACTCTAGCTGAGCTAGGAATTTCAGACTGCTATCTCCTGGTTTAAATCCTATCTGTCAGATCGCTCCTACCAAGTCCTCTGGGATGGACGTGTATCCAAACCCTGCCCACTCAACACAGGAGTTCCTCAAGGATCTGTGCTGGGACCCCTACTCTTCTCACTGTACACCAGATCCCTCAGCCCTGTATTTTCTGCTCATGGATTCTCCTATCACTGCTATGCCGATAACACCAAACTCTACCTCTCCTTCGCTCCGTCTGACAAACAAATCTCAACCCGTATCTCTGAATCCCTCGTTGATATCAGCGCCTGGATGTCTACACATCATCTCAAACTCAACCTCGACAAAAACAAACTACTCCACCTCCCGGCAAAAGACAGTCCTCAAGTGGACCTGTCCATCACCCTTGAGAACACCACGGTTTCCTCCTCTCCTACCGTAAAGAGAATCTCGGAGTCATGCTGGACAACCAACTATCATGCGCAGCAAACATCACCGCCACAGCTCGCGCCTGCAGATTCTCACTTTACAACATCAGAAGAATTAGGCCGTTCCTCACAAGGGAAGTGACACAACTCCTGGTCCAAGCCCTAGTGATCTCCCGCTTGGACTACTGCAACTCG
The DNA here is from genome assembly GCA_025399855.1 of Forbesichthys papilliferus. Classification (NCBI taxonomy): domain Eukaryota; kingdom Metazoa; phylum Chordata; class Actinopteri; order Percopsiformes; family Amblyopsidae; genus Forbesichthys; species Forbesichthys papilliferus. The sequence continues at coordinate 9,000 of JAODOY010002268.1, forward strand.
CTGCTAACTGGACTACCCACGTGCTCTACAAGACCCCTGCAGCAAGTTCAAAATGCTGCAGCTCGCCTGGTATTCAACCAGCCCAAGTTCTCCCATGCAACCCCCTCTCTTCCGAGAACTACACTGGCTCCCTATTACAGCTCAGATCCAATTCAAGGCACTGGTGCTGGCATACAAGACAGTACATAGAACAGCCCCAAGCTATCTCCAAGCTATGGTCCGGTTCCAGGCCCCAAAAAGAGAACTTAATTTTACCACCTCGGCTGGCCGACTGGCAATGCCACTGTTACGAGTCATCAAGACTCACTCATCAAAGTCTCGCCTTTTCTCCATCTTGGTACCAGTGGTGGAATGAGCTTTCAGCAACAGTCAGAACTGCGAAAACCCTACCCATTTTCCGAAAGAGACTCTTATCTCACTATTTATAAAAAAAAAAAAGATGCACTTTATTAGCTAGGCCATTACATATTGCACTTTATTAGCTAGGCCATTACCTATTGCACTTCATGTTTGACTATGTGGTAATAGGTACAAGGACATTATGCTGCATTTGTTCTATTTAAAATATTGTTTGCTTATAATTGCTGGTATATGACCTGTCCAACCACTGACAAACGTACTACATGTAAGTCGCTTTAGATAAAAGCGTCTGCCAAATGCCGTAAATGTAATAAAAGTAATTTGTGTTCCGCATCCATTTCCCCACAAAGTTCTGCAAACAGGCGTGTGTTGAGCGCATGTGATTTTATGTGATTTACAACTTTTATAGCATCCATCAACACAATGTGAAGATCTGGGGACAATTTTCGACTGGCCAGCATTTCCCTGTGTATTACACAGTGGCTAGACACACACGAGTGACGCTTTTAGCCGAGTCGTGAAGCCGGACAGCCGCCCGTCATGAATATTTCCGCTGACGTATTGGTTGGCAGTGACAGGGCGCATAGGATATCCTCGTGTAAATCCTCTTGAAAAATATACCGCACATAGACAAGTAAAATAGCTTTGTTATCCACATCTGTTGACTCGTCAACCTGTATTGCATACCAAGGAGACTCGTTCAGCCTGTCAAACAAGTGTGCCTCGATATCTTCAGCCATATCATCAATTCTCCTGGCGATAGTGATGTTTGAAAGTGGAACTTTTCTTTTTACTGTTGCTTATTCTAACAACTCGCAACCAATGTCCTTTGTGGCCGAAAGAATAAACTCTTCAGCAATATGATATGGTTTCTTCCCCTTAGCAACACGGTTAGCCACAAGATATAATGCTTGAAGTGCCGCTACTTTTGTTGATTGAACAGTTTTCAATACCTGCTGCTGCCAAATTTGCTCAATCTTTCTCCACTCAAAATAATCTACTGGTTTACCTTTAAGTGCAGGGTGTTCGGTTTGTAAGAGCCGAAGTAGTTTGCATGGCTTCATTCCCTCATTCGAAAGTGTTTTCCCACATAACACATAAGGGGTTAGGTGCATTCGGGTCACCAGTAGCGACAAAGCCATAAATTATTAAGGACTCGTCATATTGTCTATTGAAAGATTACTTTTTTTTTCTTAGTTGATGGGGGCTAATCTGTAATGTATCTTCCTCTAGGTTGTGCTTTGTGCAGATTCTTTACTGCTCTGGCGGCTATAGGCTACAGTAGCGGAATCCAATCCTATAGATGTCAGTGGGCTACACATGTAGTAAACCGGGTCATGATCAGAAACATTGGTGCGGATTAACCTGATTATCGATTATCTAAATTGGCATGTCGCCAGCAAGTTATATATTTTACACTGCTGCACAAAAACAAGATAACTATCTTACCTGACAAAATGCATGGAAAACAGAATAGTGGCATAATTTATGTGTACACAGTAATCAGACAGAGCCAATTCACATTGTACCAACATGAACATGTAAGATTAAATTATTTCTCTCTGCAGCTCCATTATTTGGCCACATACCGGTATAATTACACTTAACAACTTGGGGGCGCTGCGGCATTTCAATGGGCATGTCAACTGCCATTAAACATTATAGAAGAAAAATAAACTTTCTATGGGCATTTATACATCCTCTCCATCACATGAAATCTATGTTACTAAAGTAAGCTCTTGTAGCAAAATGGATTTAAACATCCCAGGACAGTGTTGCTCGCTAGTAGATGGCAGTCTTAAATTATGGCATGGAATTTATATTTCGAATGTGTGAAAGGAAGGTTGTCATATCATTAGCAACCAAAAGTCTGCACAGACTTCACCTGTCAGGTTAGAAATGGGCCATAGACTATGCAATAGCGGCAGATCATATGGATACATTTGAATGTAGGCTATAGTAAGACATAAGCGCCGTTTTGACAGTACGGTATACTGTATGTAACCAACATAAATTATATTTATAACGTAAAAGTATTCTAATCAGTTACTTTTTCAACCATGCAATGCTGTAACGTAACAAGTTACTTTTTAATTTCAGTAATCCTCTAATGTAACAAGTTACTTTTAAAAGTAACGTAATCCAACACTGCTCTCGGGCTGTGTTTCTGGAGTCGCATACCGACAGAGTTCACACCTGACAGTGCTAAATAATCATCAGAGCTGTCTTGAACTGAAACAGATTCTCTTTTTACCATGAATGCATGTTTATGAAGGAGTCACGTCCATATTGGTAATGTCCGTTACAGAGGAAAAAAATTAAAAAAGATTAAATAATTGATTTGATGATAGCATAACCTTGATAAGTTAGTTTTGCACAGAAAGTTTGGATTCATTAAGTTTGGATATGCATTCAAAACCTACGCTCTACAATAACTTTTTGACATGACTTTGGCTGTCCACAAAAGCGCACTGACTTTACAAGGCCTGATATACTATAATACTAAAAATAAAAATAACCAGCCCTTCCTCTTTGTAAATATTGCCATTAGACAGGTATGAGTGAAAACAACTTGACTATGTGTGTTCTAAAAGACATCAGAAAGGTTGGTAATATATATTAGTCCAAACAATTTTTTAAAATGAATTTTAATTAATCTAGCGATAATTTTATCGATTAATCGGATAACTACATTATCGATAATATAGAAATCCAATCGATGCCATAGGATGCTCCCTCAAAAGCTGTCACCCACATTGGTAACAGTGTTGTGCGGCCTGCACCACTTTGTGTTCCTTATTACAAAGCCAGGGCAGTGAAGAAACACTAGATTATAGTTTTCAGCATGTACAGAGAATGGGCAGCTAGCAGACCATGAGCAGATATTTGCTTAACT
>JAODOY010002270.1:0-12254 GCA_025399855.1 Forbesichthys papilliferus
ATATAGTAGCCTTGGTAAACGGTGCCCCCTGTTGGCCGAGCCGGCACCCGACCTCGGGTAGCCGGGACGTCACAACATCCAAAAACTGACCAATAGGCAAAAGGTTTTTTTTCTAACACAGCATTCCTGTAGAGGGCTTCTTGGCCCAGGGCTTTTTGTCAACAAGCACTCCCAAGTACTTATAATCCTTCACAATGTCTACACTAATCCCCTGGATGGAAATATGGGTTACTGGTGCTTTAGCTCTCATTAGATCCACAACCAGCTCCTTAGTCTTTGTCACATCAAGCAGCAGATGGTTTTGTCCCCCATCACAGTCCTGTACTCAGCCTCGTTCCCCTTACTAATACATCCCACCACTGCAGAGTCATCAGATAACTTCTTAAGGTAGGATTCTGTGAGGTAATTGAAATCAGTGGCATAAATGGTGAATAAGAAGGGAGAAAGGACAGTCCCCTGTGGGGCCCCGGTGTTGCTGACCACGCTGTCTGACACAAAATCCTGCCGATGTACATACTGCCATCTGCCAGTCAGATAGTAAACAATCCAGGAATCAAAGGGAGCCTCCACCTGCATTGCTGTCAGCTTCTCACCCAACAGGGCTAGCTGGATGGTGTTTAAAGCACTTGAGAAATCAAAAAACATAACTCTCACACTGTTCGTCAGCATGTCTAGGTGGGTGTAGATGCGGTTGAGCAGGAATATGATATAATATGATAGCTTCCTCCACTCCCAGTCGGGGCTGATAGGCAGACCGTAGTGGGTCCAGGATAGGTCTGACCATGGGCTGCAGCTGTTCCAGGACTAGTCTCTCCAGGGTCTTCATAATGTGGGAAGTCAGTGACACCGGTCTGTAGTCCTTGGGGCCACTGGGCCGTGGCACCTTAGGCACCGGAATTAGGCAAGACGTCTTCCAAATCCGAGGGACCCTTTGAAGACTCAGGATGAAGACATGTTAAAGAACTCCACATAGTTGAGGGTCAGCAGTGAGTCACACAGAAGTTACAGGTAGGGGAGGGGAAGGGGAGAAGTAAGCAGACTGCCGAGAGCAGTTAGTCTGAGAGTCAGAGGAGGGGAGAGCAGGGGTCTCCCCAAAGGATGGGGGAGGACTGTAAGGACTGCAAGGGGGACTGTGAGAAGGAGGAGAAGGAAGGAGAGGGGAGGTCAGTGGTATTGCATGTGTTTGCGGGCAGACAGCAGCTGGGTTAGTGTTAGTTGGAAGATTAGCAGCAGCCATTGAATCAAACCTTTCAGGGACAATTAACATAATGAGTTAATTGGCCCTGTCCAAGCTGCCTTCCTCCCTCTGCTGCTAGTTGGTCTGAATCCAGTGATGTTTTTCATACCGTTCCAGACCTCCCTCATGTTGTTCTGTAAAGTTTCCGCCCAGCTTCCTCCTATACCTCTCCTTAGCCTCCCTGCTCACCTTCTCCTTATTACCGTAACTGAAAGCCCTCCTCTTTGCATTCAAAATGTAAAATACGTTGTTTAATAGAAATATGTCTAGGATTACACCATCTGTTGTAAATTCAGAACGGCATGCCCGCTACCTTTACGTTTACCACTCTCGGGGTAGTCCCTGTCTGCTTGAACAATATGAAAGTCGCTGATGGAAACGTTGTAGTCCGGCATATCCTGGTGTAGCCATGTCTCCATTAAGCACATTAAGCTGCACTCTTTGAACTCCTATTGATTCCTGGCTAACGCTGTTAGCTCGCTGGAGCCCTATTGTATTTGTTAGTTTTCTTATTATTATTCAGGACAGCAAGTTTTATTACGATCAATCCAATTTATATCCCACCTTATGGCTTCTGAAAGTTGATTGAACCATCTTTGGCCTCTGGCAGCAATACTGTTTGTTTAATCAACTTCATATACATTTTGCAAATAGAGCCTTCTGCCCTGGGTGTAACAATGTTGGTTGCATTAAAATAGGACACACTGTCTAGGAACAAGGACTATTTGAATGTTTTTTTTATAAAATAGCGCCCCCTTGATGCGCAGGTGATCAATCCTGACGTTGTGGCCTTAAGGCCATGTAGCAAGCATGCACAGCACATTTGTTGAGAATTGACAACGGTTTAGGAGATATGGTTACTTCCTGTTTTGACGCGAAGTCAGAAAATTTGGAATATCAGAACTCTTTCTATGATTTAAGAAAAGACAAGTCCCTTGAACAGAATAGTGCAAGATTGGATCCAATATGTCAAATGATCTAGGAGGAGTTAGAAAAAATGTCTTTGGGCCTGGACCCCTAAGCCCCCGCCGCCCCGCCCTCAACGCTCCACCACCAGAGAAGAAGAGACAAGAGGCTGAGAGGGAGGAGCTGCCGGCCCCAAGCACCGCTCTCCCTAAGCAGACCTTCTCCCTGGAACAGCTCAAGCCGCTTGTCAAGACCTCGGTTCCACCCAAAGACCCGCCCCCCGAGCCATTTGAGGACTATGACGCAGGCAACCATTGGTGCAAAATCTGTAACGTCACCTCCGGTTCTATGTTCGATTTTTTTACACACTTGCAAAGCAAGTCGCACCGCAAGACGCCGGACCCCTACAGTAGACCGTGGGCTCCCAACCCTCCCAAAGCTGGCAAGAGCTTGTCTTCAAAGGAGAAGATGACAAAACCTGCCAAAGAGTTCCTACTGCCCGTCAGAGGCTTCTACTGCCTCCTCTGTTGGGATTTTTACGGCGACGCCATTTGTGCTAAGGAGCACGTCACCACGCACATGCACAACGAGAAGTACAAGAAACAGATGACTGAGAACCCGCTGTACTAACAGCAGAGGAACCTTGACTGCCAGGAGTGGCTGACGCTGGAGCCTTCTGGCAAGAAGCACAAGCACGACGATGAGCGAGACGGCAAGGAGGAGGACAAGTCAAAACACAAGAAGGAGAAGAAGGAGGAGGAGAAGGCAAAGGGTAAGAAACAAAAGGAAAAGGAGGACACGTCCAAACCGACCACGAAGGACAAGGATTTCATCAAGAAAGAAACGGAGAATTACAAGTGCGTGACAAAGGAGGAGAAGCACCGCTACAGCCCGGAGAAGGAGGAAGAGCGTTGTTACAGCTCTGATGGGGAGCAGGACCGCTACAAGTACAGCAGAGATGAAGACCGCTACCGCTATCGAAGAGACGAGGAGAACCGCTTCCGCAGCTCCGACCGCTTCCATCAGGAGGATGAGGACAGGCATCGCTACGGCAAGTACCCAGAGTCCATGTCCAAGTACGCCCAGGAGGAGCCCAAGCCCTGGCCGGAGCACGGATACCATGTGCCCGCCCCCTATTGGCCCGCCCCCTGTCGACCCCAAGTATGCCCTGGTGTTCCCTGACCGCCCCTCCAAGGACGTGGCCCCGCCCCCCGGGCCGCCCCAGCGGCTGCTCCAAATGGAGTCAGACGTGGCGGCGCCCGGCATCCCCAAGAGCAAGAAGACGCGCGTTGTGTTTGTGAAGCCGCCGCTCTTCATGAACTCCGGCGACGGCGCCCAGCACTCCGACAAGCTGAAGCCCATGCTGGCCGCCGCCCGCGCTCAAGACCTATTCTGCATCTTCTACAGCGGCCTCCGGCAGCCCTTTGCCGAGGCCACGCACGCTGCTGTCCAGGCCATGATCCCCCCTCCACCGATCCAGTCTCCACCAGCTGCCCCCAAGCAGGCTTCCCCTTCCTCCCCGGAGCTGAAGCAAGCCTCCCTCAAGCCCCAGCAGGCCACCCCTTCCTCTCCCGGGCCCCAGTAGGCCACCCCTCCCACACCTGAGCCCCGGCAGGCCTCCCCTCTCTCCTCCGGGCCGCAGCAGGCCTCCCCTTTCTCCCCTGGGACCTGACAGGCCTTCCCTCCCTCCCCGGAGCTGCAGCAGGCATTCCCTCCCTCCCCCGTGCCGCAGCAGGCCTCCCCTCCTTCCCCCGGGCCCCGGCAGGCCTTTCCTCCCTTCCCGGAGCTGCAGCAGTCCTTCCCTCCCTCCCCCGGGCCGCAGCAGGCCTCCCCTCCCTCCCCCGGGCGGCAGGTCCTGTCTTCAGCTCAGGAGGACCTGGGCCCTGTCCGGTCCTGTGAGGTCCAACCTGATCCAAAGCCACCCCCTGCTCAGACCCCCCCACCAATACAACCCGCCCCTATCCAACCACAGGCTTTACCTGAGGCGACGACCCCCCTTGTCCAGCCACAAACCACCCCAGACCCCCAGGCCCCGGTCTCGTCCAGCAAGGCGGAGACTTCTCCCACGCTCAGAGCCAAAACATCCCTGCGGGGCAAAAAGACACCTCCGGCCCCCCGCCCAGTCCGCCAGACCCGATCCCAGACCCGGTACCAGACCCGCAGGCAGAAAAGCCAGCCTGATTCAGGGGAAGATCTGGAGCCCCCTGTTGCCCTGAAGCCTGCCGGAGCCTTAGAGTGTCCTGATGGCCCGGAGCCTGCTGGAGGCTTAGAGATCCCTGGTGATGTCTGTGAACACCACCGTCACCACAGAAACATTGGGACTCCCGAATGACATGATGTTGCTCAACTTTGAGTACGATTTCAACTTTGAGTGAAGTACGGTGTTCTCTTTAAAGCAGTTATGATAGGGACCTTTGTTGGACTGTGCACCACCAGTGTCCAGTTGTTGTATCATGAAGCTTGGAGACTATGTTGGCTTCACCCCAGACTCTTGTCAGTCAAGCTTGACCCTAAGCTTGAACTTTATGTGCTTTGGCTATTCTTTCTTCTAAAGGTCATGTATCGTAACATTTTGACGCTGGTCTTTTTCTCCAAGTTGAGCCTTGCTGTGTCACTACGTTCTATATCTTTAAACAACCACATGGTATTTGCATACAGGGACAAGAGATGGCTACTGATTACACGCTAGGCTCAGGGACCAAAACTTTTTCCCAGAGGAGTGTGTAAAACATGCTATCAATGCAGAAGTTTAATTGACTTATTCCTTTAACGTAAATATACAATGGCTTTATTTTTGTTTCTTATGTTTAATAGACTGCAGACTGTGTATCCATCTACTTGGCTAGAGGCTAGAAAGAAAGTGAACTACTTGTCCTGTAAGAGTTTTGGTAGTTTTAATAAAGTCTAGCAACAGTTAAACATTTTTTTTTTTAAGTGTTTTTCAGATAAAACAAAATGGATGAAAATCATGGCATTTACAACATGGGGTTCTTCCCATACACAAAAAAAAAACATTGTTTAAATTGGCCAGTAGGGGGTGCCACCGTAATCAAACAAATTATTTTTAATATATAACGACATTCCATGACTGATCGTCATCAACCCGGCACCTTATGATGTCTCTCTGCCCAAATAAGTGACCCATAAGAGTTTGACATCAGCCATTCTTGATGTCTGCCATTTTGGATTAAGTTAAAAATATATTTATCCGAACTCTTCCTAGCCTTTTTGACCTATTGGACAAAATCTTGCTGTATTCTGTTCAAGGTACACTCTATCCAAAATCATAGAAAGAGCTCTAAAATTCAATAAAGTTCACGCTATGAAACAAAAGCCTTAACAATTGTCTATTACCTCCAAACTTGGTCAGTAGAAGGCCATAGGGTTCCTAAACAGGCATATCAAATTTGGGCCTTGTATGCCATTAGAGGGCGCTACAGTGCATCGTCAATTGTGCATTATTCAAATAGCAATAACTGTGCTGGTTTAAGCAATATGACCTAACTTATTTAATTATTTGCAGCACAATGAGCTCAGTAATATTGTTTATTAAACCTATGAGCTCAGATGTCTTGCATTCTGCATAATACGCTGAACAACCCTGCCAAGTTTGGGACTAATTGGCCGTGAGGGAATCGTGTGCATCTGGTCATTGTTTAGTGGGTCAGGAGCAGTTGCGCTGGGATTTTCCCGATCACGGGGATCCTTAGCTCAAAGTCATGGAACCCTGTGTCCCTTTGTCAACCTAAGAGGGTTGCTTTAGAAATTATCACATCAGATCAGTTGTAATTTGACACCAGCACATAGGTGGACTTACCACAGACTTCCAGAAAAGGCGTGGCCTCTAGTGAAAGACATAGTTCATCAAACTGGCAAGATGGTTGGAAGAACACCAACATTTGGGCAAGGCTCTGCCCTGTTTTAATGTTGAGGCATATGGCCACGTCTTTCGTTCGACTAGGCACTCGTACCTCCGTGTCTGTTTCTACTGCACATGCTTCAGGAATTGTTCGTGCGGAACGCAAATTAGCAGGGGTCAGTTCAAACTTGATAGGTTTGGCGGGAGCCAAAGACCATAATGTTTGACTGATGGTGTCGACTTGGACAGCCAGTCTGACCAGAATGTTTGATCCCACATAGAGAGCGTGGGGAAGTTCGGGAACGACCCAGAGATAATGAGTCAGTTTCCTGTGGTTCCACTGTAGCTCCAACACACACACGCCCACAGACTTAGCGGTTGTCGGTGGTGCATTGTGTAGCGGGAACTTAGCAGGTCTTGATACAAGTTGCAGTTAAGGTTGGGCCTGTTGGATACGGCTGAAAATTTCAATGCTGACAGCGGACCGATCTGACCAGAGGGCTAACACGGCATTTTGTGTGTGGTTGCCTTGGACGGCGAGGCCTTTAACTAGCCAAGGGCCGTAAAATGCGGGGCTGACGGATGGTCCGAAAGAGCACAGAAATGTGTCCTCGTATTGGACCTGAGGGCATCCAGGGGCATCACCCACTTTGTGGCCATGTGTGCTCTCGCGGAGACTGGGGCCATTTTGAGAGAGTGTGTTAGTAGTTTCAACCAGATGACACTCTAGTTCTGCAATCTGAAGGGGGTAGGGTCGCGGTTCCCTTATCTGGGCCCACAGTTTCTGTGGTGGAAATCAAGGAGTGGTTCCAAGCAACCCAGAAGGTACTGCCCGATATGGAGTGGAATTGAAGGTATATCGGATAGGTATACCGGGTGCGTCAAGGTCATTTGACCAAGCGTGAAATGTATAACAGCCCTACTGTTAAGTTGGGTTTCCACTGTGGAGAAAACCGACACATTTAGCTTACAGCAATTCAGCTTTAGTGATAGGCGGGTTGGTCTCATGGCGTCTTTCAAGTGATTGAAAAGCTCCAGTGACATGACAGTGATGTCAGAACCAGTGTCGACAAGTGCGTCGTGGGGAAGCATTTCCTCCAAAGGCCCTGAGAGGTAAAGTTTACATGATGGTGTTTTTTCAGTTAGATGGCCCAGGAAGTGAAGGAACGATTAATTTCCATCCGCTAGGATAGGAGAATGTGGTCTTTTGGCCAGGTCACTGTCCGTTCCAATAGTCAAGACTGCGGCTTCGGGGGTTCGTGGCCTTGGTTCAGAAAGAGGTTCATTGTTTTCAAGTCGCGTTGGCGTATCTCTGCCGGGATTTAAGTTTAGGTTTCCCTCTGTTCCTTCCATGGAGACTAGGTTCAGTTGCCACTAGCTCGCTTAGGGGAGGGGTAACAGGTCCATGCTCAGAAGATGGAGCTGGAGAAGGGTTAAGTGTAAGGACCTCAACTGTTGTATTAATTTGATTACTTGGTGGGTCAAGAGCCTGTGGCAAGGACGTAGTCCGGTTTGGGCAAAGGCCTTTGTCCCTCAACTAGTCATAACCACTTTTTACTTACCTCTTTTAGGGCAGCTTCCTTATTTTGTCTGCTAACAAGGAGCGTGAGTGCCTCAATTTGTTTTGGTAGCTCTGCCAGGCTAGGTTCGCTGTTATTTTTAATCTGTTCTGAGGGGCGGTCCCACCACTCTGAGGTTCGTCCCTTGTTGTAGTTACCCTTACCTGTGGACTTCCTCCAGAAAGATGGGGAATTGAACCCTTGGTGTGGTTTTGGTTGAAACCTATCGTCATAGGAGTGTGGGCGCTGGTCTCTCCTGTGCCCTTGGTTTGAAGGAGCGGATGTGTCACGTGCATGACCTTGATCATACGGCAGGCTAGTCGGTGCTGTAGGTCTTATGGGGGGCTCATGATTTTGAGCGCCTTCAAGTTCAAGTTGGGGAAAGCTGATAGCAAGGGTGGATGGCGCCTGTTTTAAAGAGGTCACTCTTTGTTTGCTAAACCCTCTGTGAGCTAAGTCACGCAGTTCCCTTGAAGTCATTGTTTGTGGGCATGCGGCCACGCCAAGATGTTGGCTTGTGGTAGGATGCAGATTCTGTAAAAACAGGGTTTTGAACTGCGTATCCTCTTCCATGTGCGGGTCGATTTGTGACCCGAAATATGCTCCTCGCAACCAACAATAATATTTATTAGGGGTCTCCTGGCAAGCCTGTTTGATACTTAAGGCAACTGTTAACCCTGAATCGGTATCGGGGTCTGTGAATTAGTCAGTTCTGGCATAGACGTTCATAGTCAGCTTTAATATGGGGTGGTTGACGCTCGATGAAGCTGCTGACCTCTTGGTTAGATGTCAGTTTTATCAAATACACGCGATCAGTGGCTGTTGCGTATGGCAGATCTTGTAAATAAAAACTTACATCCCTTATGTAGGCGTGAGTATCATTACTCCCACCTGGCTTGGGGTCAAATCGTGGAATGTGACGGGCAATTTTACTTAGGCTTTCAGTGAGGGGCCTTCTTTGTTGGTGGTCAGGAGAGGGGGCGTAGCTTCCTGCGGTGAATGTCAAGGAAGGGCCTGCACCTGAAGTTCGTCCTGGCCTGAAATAAGACATGGGAGTTAAAGGCTTTGGTTCTTCGGCCTCAAAAGGCCCAGCTGGGCTATCATGTAGCCTAGCCTCGGGGTGTGCCATCTGGAGAGCATTCTCCAGGCGGTCTTTCAAGTTTATACGTTCTCCGTCTTTCACTACTTGTTCAGCTTCAAGCGATTTTACTTTGACTTGTGTGGCTACCAAGTCTGACTGGAGTCTATGCACGTGTGTCTGGTCCACACAAGCAGCTGAGATCATGGAAGCTACTTTGGCTTCAAGTGCACTTCTCTCTTGGCGAGTGGAGGTGAGCCTGTTATTAGTTTCCTCATATTGTTCTTCCAGCATCTTAAGTTTCTCTTCTTGCCTTTTGTCATTGTGTATGAATTGAGCATGTGCTGCATCTAACCTACGTTCCTGCTCTGCAGCATAGCATTGACTCACCTGTAGAGCTTCGGTCAATTCCTTGACCTCTTTTCTTAATTGGAGTTCAGCCTCTCGATTTGAGGGTGCCAGGCCCCCCCTGCTGGCAGGTTAAGGGCATCTTTTTGTGCAGCACATAGCTTGTGAGTTAACACATTTCCTTGTTCTTGTAGGCAGGTTGGTTTCTGCTGATGTGTGTGTTCAAGCATTTCAAGTTCTTATTCATAGTGTTGGCTTTGACCCAGAAGATTCATAGCTGTTCGTAAGAGGAAGTGGTTCAGAGAGGCACCTAAAGTTAATTTTAAAACAGCCTTGGAGGTTAGAGCGTCAAGACTTGACCTGACTGTATCAGGAGTGGCTTGAATGATGTCCTCAGCTTCTGCAGGCAGAATCTCACAGGCCAAAACTTTTAACAATCCCATTAATATTCCCTGGGGATCCATTGGGCTGTCCCTAACTGTGACTCCGGTAGCCATGGTGATGGTTTGCAGTTGTGTGTTTAAATTACTGTATTAGCAGGCATGCACCGCAATAAAACACACACAGTGATTAAATGCAACGCAAAGCCAAGCAAATGGGAAAATGTAATGTTTCATTGCCATTTCAGTCAGTTAACTATTCATTTAATCTCCAGTTTGGTTATACAACATTCAATTATGTGGTTAAAGGATAAAACCTTCAGAAGGTAACATGCAAGCATATAGCACTGTGATTGTGAACAGAGCAGACCAATGCAACAGCGTTGCACCTTGCTTGGATAATGTGTAAAAACTCCAAAAGGTTTTTTTTATTTTTTTTTTTAAAGTTAAAAATAAGATCTTTAGTTTATGTTCGTCACTAAGTAGGGCTATAGGCGTTGCCTATTTCTCCACCTTGTCTCTCTGTCTAGAGAGCTATTCCCCCCTCCCTTTCTGTGGGAGGCAACGGGGCGTGTAACGCTATGATGCATCAGAGTGCTCCGTGGAGCAGATTGCACCCCTTGCTTTAAAAGGCAACGGGGGCGTGGCGCTATGGCGCACCAGCTTGTTTCGTCGGAATGTTTCCGAGTCGAAACGACCAATGGCCACTGTTCCGGGAGAGGGCAGAGCTCCTAGCCTTGGCTGCGAAGCGTTCGCTCCCACCTGAGTTTCTTCGGGTTAGCTAGCCCGCTCAGATTTACGGGAGGAAATGGTTAACAACTACTAATAGCCCAAACCTCGTGGTTATTGCGTTGAACCCCTACCAGTAATATATGACTACAAATTGCGTCCTGTAGCCTTAAGATGACGTCAAGATACACAAGGGGGCCTTTCTCAGGTTGTCTAACCTACCGCCTGTGTGTAATGAACACGCAGATTGCCACTGGCAGAGCTGCTCACGCTGCTACGTCTATCTAACTTGATAACACAATGGACACACAACAACACAAATATCTATATTTCTACGTCCACTAAACAACCAGGTCTATGCAGGAGCAGCACCCAGCGCTCGTGTGACGCAAACACCAATAATACTGTATTTGTGTACACACAAGAGCATTCTTATGCCTCACACGGGGCACCACTGTATGTAGCGATCGGGTCACGTATAATTAGGTATTATTATTATTATCATTATATTAATGATTGTCAACAGGGCACCACTCACTCTTCTTTTAAAAAGGCACTCAGTAATTTACCAAGTAGACCGCAGTGAGCGAGACCTGCGGAATGCGTCTTAATGTCAAATCAGTCAAATACCAGAACCCATGCTGGGTTCTTATCATAACATTGAGTCTCACGTGTGTACACAACTCCAGTACTAACTCAGTTAAGGGTAAAACAAAGTAAGTTTATTATAAAACAAGTAAATACAGGTGAAGGTTAGATAGGCATATATCAGCACGAATACATCAAAATAGCAACAATCAAAAACACAGCAATAACTTCACATCAAATAGTCATCTAGAAACTAATAGTTTATGGGCTATTAAGAAAGAACCATGAAAATGAGCTTATAGACCCCTAGGATGGAACCAATTGAACATGAGGAAACTTGACAACGCTAGTTCAGCGTAAACACTCTTATACTATCTGTTCTGTAGCTAGGGAGTTTACTACTATGATGGGAAAAAGTTCTATGCTTGGAAGCGATCAAAAGAGAAGTAAAGCACAGAATAGAAACATCTAGAACAGCACCAACCACTTCTTAATCTGAATTATTTACCTTTTTGTACTGAGTGGCACAGGTAACCGTCAGACAGCCGTGGTCCAGAGGCTTCCCTCTGAGCTGGGTCAGGCCAGCTATTCGGGTCGGGCGCGTCTCCCGTGTGCCTCTCGCCGAGGCTGGAAGCCAATCGGGTCAGAGGTGTTGTTTGGTCCAAAAACGTTCTGCTGCTGGTCAAGGCTTACGCCCTCCCGAATGGCAGATACTGTGTTTGTGTGAACCTCAATGGAGACGTCAAAAAGGAATTACTTTTCCTTCAGTTAGGCTTGTCTGTGCGTGCACTTGCTCAGCTGTCTTTCAAAAGACGAAACCAAATTTTAATAATACACGGTCGTGCGTGTTGCTCTAGACGTTAGTTTATTCTAGCAGGAACAAAACTTGAAACACGAAAAATACAACTTATTCAACAAAGGTAACGTAATTAAAATACTGTTGGTATATACTTGAATAAACAAAAGCTGGCTGACTTTCAGCCTAAAACTAATTATTCCTAGGTTATGTGCGTCGTGGTCTTATCACGAGGTGCGATTCTTTTGTACTTAAAATAATAGCAAAATTAACGACAAGTTATACGTAAAGATTATATGACTCTGGGCAGCGAGCATAAGGGTGTGCTACTTTTTATACTAAAAGTTAGGGAGCAGGCCTGGCTCTTTTCAGACCGTGCAAAGTTTTGGAGGCGG
Organism: Forbesichthys papilliferus; assembly: GCA_025399855.1. Lineage (NCBI taxonomy): Eukaryota > Metazoa > Chordata > Actinopteri > Percopsiformes > Amblyopsidae > Forbesichthys > Forbesichthys papilliferus. Next base: position 11,876 of record JAODOY010002270.1, read on the forward strand.
GGTTTTGTCTATCCTACATTTAATTCTCTTGAACTAATTTCATCATGTCCAATTCAAAATCCCATTATCACATCAACATCATGGCACACTTATCATATTAAAATAAAAACAGGGATTTCAATAAGACCACACATGATCCATGTACCTTTCCTGTCTTATTGACTGATAATTCAAAAATGAGATTACATGAATATATATTTAAAGAACAATTTCTTATCTCCAAGTATTAAAGTTTCACACAGTATCTCACAAAAGTGAGTACACCCCTTCACATATTTGCAAATATGTGAGCATATCTTTTGATGTGACAACAATGAAGAAATGACACTTTTCTTCAATGTAAAGTAGTGATTGTACAGCTTGTAGAACAGTGTAAATT
>JAODOY010002271.1:0-12253 GCA_025399855.1 Forbesichthys papilliferus
TATATATATATATATTTGTTTTTTTTCATTCCTGTAACCCGACTTTTGAATGAATATTCCATAAGCCAGGAAAATTTATTTTCATGTGTGGTCTCGTTGGAAAGCCTGTTTTAATGTGAATATAATAAGTGTACCAGGATTTTGATGGGATAATAGGATTTCGAATTGGACATGATGAAATTAGTTTGAGAGAATTTCATGTAGAATAGGGAAGACCCACCTCCAAAACATTGCTCGCTCCAAAAAGAGCCCCTCGTCTCTCCTCTAAGTTCTAAGTCTTCTGGTTCTGGGCCCGGGTCATATAATCTTATGCGTGTACATATTACGTGTTGTTAACTTTGCTATTATTTTAAGGACAAAGGAACTCACCCCGTGGTTAGGCCAAGATGAACAGAACCTAGGAATAATTCGTTTTAGGCTGAAACACAGCCAGCTTTTGTTTATTCAAGTATATACCAACAGTATTTTAATTACGTTACCTTTGTTGAACAAGTATATTTTTCGTGTTTTAAGTTTTGTTCCTGCTAGAATAAATTCTAACGTCTAGAGCAATACGCATGACTGTGTATTATTAAACTTCGGTTTTCTGTCTTTTGGAAGACAGCGGAGTGTACGCACAGACAGGCCTAACGGAAGGAAAGTCATTCCTTTCTGAAGCCTCCATTGAGGTTCACAATAAAACAGTATCTGCCGTTTGGGAGGGCGTAAGCCTCGACCAGCCTAAGAACGTTCGTGGACTAGAACTGCACCCCCCGACCCGATTGGCTCCACGCCTGGGCGAGAGGTACACGGGAGACGCGCCCGAACCGAATAGCTGGACTGACCCAGCTCAGAGAGAATTCTCTTGACCAGGCTGTCTGACTCACAGCGCCTCTCCGTTTAAAAGGTAAAAATAATTCAAGTCTAACAGATGGTGTTGTGCTGCGCTAGAGGTTTCATTCTTTCTTTCCTCATCTTGTGATCGCTTCCAAACCTAGCCTTTTCCCCATCTCAGTAGTAAATTCCCTAGCATACAGAACAGATAGGATAGGAGTGTTTACGCTGACCTAGCGTTTGCCATTTCCTCGTGTCCAATTATTTCCGGTTCCTTAAATCATATGGTTCTTTCCTAATAGCTTATAAACAAATTTTCATGGTTCTATGAAGGTCTATATAGCTTTGTTGTGGATTGTTGCTATTGTGATGTCAGTTGTTTGATATATGCATTGTATAACCTCCACTTGTAATTACTGGTTTTATAATAAACTCACTTTGCTATACCCTTAACTGAGTTTGGTACTTTGGTAGTCCGTAGTCCTTGCTCACTGCGGAGAACTTGGTGAAATTACTGAGTGATAAACAAAATTAATTGAGCAAGTGGTGCCCCGTTTAATAATATGAATAATCATAATTGTACGTGATCCCCTACATGTGTATGCAAACTCACGGCGAGACAAAGTCTTTCTGCACCAGGAAGGCGGAGATGCCGCACAGCTTCCACAGCAGGTGATGGTGTGCCCAGTCCAGCAGCACGTCCAGAAGCATCATCCACTGCAGTTTCCACTGAGCGGAGAAGCGTGGAGCTCCGTCTCCAAACCGGCTCAGGCTCCACGGCCGGTGGGTCAGCGCTGTGACCACTTCTGGGTCGGCCTGCCTCATCTGTGCCGGCGGGACGGGACGGTAGACAAGAGTCAGATGATGCATGATCAGACCAGAGCCATCAGAGTTCGAATTACCCTGCAGCTCCCGGGAAGACCCACCATAAGGACGGTCTTTTTGGAAGGGGGGTACACATTAAGCGGAGGGGCTGGGTGTCCTCCCCCAGAAAAAGAAATACAATTTTAAAAAATGTATTAAAAAATACATAAAAAATAGTTTAAGGGTATGGTCACACATGGGCGAAATTGTCAGCTGCCGATATTCGCCTCCCGTTCACTTACATTCTATGCGAGCGAAGGAGCGAATTAAAACCTTTGCTTCCTGTGGCAAAGCAAATTTGCATCTCCACTTTGTCTAGAGTTCAACACAGCTGAACTTTGACCGCTAATTCGCAGCCTCAACCAACAGCAAGGACGCGTGTGTGGCTGACCCCACAGGGCTGCAATTGGATGTGGTTTTGTTAGCGATGCAGGATGGAATGGAGGAGACTTTTATTAGGAATTTCGCATCGGAAGGCGATGGTCCGTCGCCTGACCAGTTTTTCATTTTGGTCAAATGTTATGCAACAATTTGTGCCTTTTCTGCATGGGGAAGGGCATAAATTAACAAATACATCCCAGATTGTGTTACAATTTTGACCATATTTTGTGTCATTGCCAACACATTTGGATAAAGCCTATATATGACCGTCGTTGTTGACCAATAGGATTTGTATTCATTATGTAAACATGGTTATAGGCATGCTGTACGGACGGACAGACAGACAGACAGACAGACAGACATCATATAAACTGATATCTTGCATATATAATACCCTGAATCTGTAGGCAATGGCACGAGATTTTGGGTCAGGAAGCACTTTGGCTTTTATTTTTAGTTCGAGTGGCAATGACCAATCACGTCCGTGCGTAAAAAAAAATAAAAATGTGATATCTCTTTATGAAGATTATCCTAACTCAAATGAACCCCAAAAATCTCCAAAAGCAAATATGCCCCAGAGGCTTAACCTTGGTTATGATGTCAGATGATACGTTTATGGTTTCAGAGACGGGAGAAAACACAAATGCTCAACATTATCTGTTTATCAATAAACAACAAAAGATGTCATACTTGTGTAGATGTGTGCCAATAGAAAAATACAAGGCTAGAGGACACAGTGCGTTATATGTTATAGTCCAGTCACATCCTCTACTTACCCTATAGATGACTTTGGGCTCAAAGGAGCAGACGATGCTGTTGTTGTAGAGAGCTGGATGCTTTTTATACAAGGCTTTAAGAGCTGCAGCTGCCTGGAATATGAGGAGACACAGTTGCCCATTGCATGTCAGCAATGCGTGTATTCGCCTAGTTTGACTAGTAGCACATGTTTGGTGTGCTGTGCACCTAGCCTTGGGCTGTTAAAGCTATAGTACATATCTGTCTGAAACAACTGCCATTTCCTGAATCATACACAGACAGAAAACACCGCTAACTTTGAGGGTCAACTTAAATGGAACTCTTGAGTTTTTTGTTAATTCAATGCAATGTCAAGAGTACATTAGTAGCTTATCTCAGTTATACTGACACAAAAACAGCAAATTATGTGACACAAAAGGCCATATTTGACTCACCTCATCTGGGTGACCTTTGACATCGAAGTAGATAGCGAGCTGGAGTTTCATACTTTCCTCTACTGCCTGTTCAAGAGTAGGAATCTTCTCCCCTTTAAACTTGTCCCTTGATGGTTATTGAACATATGCACAATAGTCCACAAATGTTATGGTCAGGACATACAAGGCCAAGCAGACAACAGACACATTGTATATAACTTATGCAATGCTATAAAACTGACATGTTATTTTTGTAATGTTGCCGTTTTGGTCAAGAACTGAGCCTGTGTTATTTAAGTATTTTAGTGCTAGGCTAGCATTGCTAGCTTTCCACCTCAGTAATATGATATTTTTTCTGCCCACACTACTTGGATCAGTGGGCAGAGCTAGTCTCGCAGACCGCTGGCTAACTCCGTCAGGACCCGCCCACTTGAGAGGACAGATGTTTTGATTGACATGCACGACAACAACCGCATAACTAATTTACCAAATCAGACTTTAAACTTACACTGAGAACATTGTTGGAAAACTAAATGGCATGTCTGTAAAATCTATAAAATAAGTAGTCTGCTTAAAAGTAACAGAAAGAATGAAGACTTAAAGCTGTGCACAACAATGCCAATGGAAATCTACTACCACACTTCCTGATAGTAAATGGATAATGTATGCATCATTTATGCATAATTATACAGCGCTTTTCTAACCTTCCAGCCGCTCAAAGCGCGTTACAGTTTTGCCTCACACTAGCCTATTCACAAACTGATGGTGATTGCTGCCACACAAGGCGCGACCAACCACCGAGAGCAGTTAGGGGGTTAGGCATCTTCCTCAAAGATGCTTACAGGTAGGTCAACACCCAGACCACCCTGCCCCCCCCATGTGCTTACATGCATTGCTAACAGGGGCCTATGTTATCAGACGTTCAGCACGAGTTGCTTATGTGATGTAGTGGTAATAATGAATGGAAGCGGCTCAGGCAAACCAGACAGCATGGTAGGAATCAACTATTATCTCCGTACATTATAATGCAATACGTGACGCTTGATGATAAAACCCATATGTTAGAGTTTGTGGGTGTAAACATTTGGTAGTCTCCTCATTGTTTTGATCTCACCAGCGGGAGAATTGACTGCATAGTGTAACGGTGGGCGACCGGTAGTGCTGTGCAGTAAGTTACGTAAACCTCACTCTCTGACACGTCTATAGTAACAGATGCTAGAGCCCTTGGGCTTTAGCCTGCCTTGCTATGGCGTTTAATCCGTGGGAGAGGGTGTCGAGTCCCGAGTGTGACGGACACATTCACAATAGCAGGATCGTATTTGTTTTTTTTGGTATTTTCTCACTGTGCAAATAAACCAACTGTCGCCCTCTGACCTGAGGGGATGTTTTGCAGCTGCGTCCAGTTTGTCCAGTTCAGAGAAGCTCAGGCCACTGAGCGGGCCTGAGCCATCGGTGGTGCGGTCCACGGTGTCGTCGTGCATCAGTATGGGAACCCCGTCGGCAGAGAACTCCAGGTCCAGCTCCACACCTGCCGCCCCATTCTTACTTGCCTGTAAGCAAGGCAGGATTGAAGATGTTTTTGTTTGTTGAGAGCTTTTTTTGTTTTTTACCCTTACCAACATGGAGCTAATCATTTTTAAAACACTTTTAACAGATCATTTTAAATGATATACCTCAGTGGAGGTAGGCTACTCAGAAAATGTTTTTTATCAATCACTGACATTTGACTTTGTGACATTATGTAGAAATACTTGTAATACAAATTGGCTAACGCTAATTTTAAAATGTCCTGTATGGTTTACAGAGCAACTTCTGACAGGCAAACTGCAGTCTCTTACTTAATCACTCTTGTTGAATCAGAGTGTTTTGAATAAAGATAGCAACACTTTACCATAACCGTGTTGTCATATTATCAAACAACAAATATTACTTCAAACAAACAAACAAGAAATCACAAATCACACGAGGAGGTATGACTTCGTGGCACACCATCATTATTTCACCTGGCGGATGGCTGCCAAGGTGTTCTCGGGAGCGTCGTGCCCGCCGCCCCGATGAGCGACCATGGACACCCCGTCGGTCCCGGTTACACCTTTGGTTGGTCGCAGCACCTGTCGAGCTCGGCTGGCAGGGACTTGAGGGAAGCAAAACGCCACCATAAACAAATAGAGAGATGCGGTGACGACGGTGGACCACAATGGACTCCGTGTTCCCAGCAAAACTACACAAAACACGATAGAGAAAAGGACGGCTTCGTCTCCTAACTGCAGCATTTTGAGACGTTGATAAGAGGTCAATAAACACTTAATGCAAGTATACAGTGGCTACAGTATTAGCCTACCCTAGCTAGCTATCTGTCCTTGACTTTTCCCCCAACAACCTTGCTTGACATATTGTCATGTTTGACTTAGCGTTTACAATCAGTCAAGCGATGTGTGAAATGTTGTCATTGTCTCTAACCTAAGGAGCTTAGAAAGTTTAGAGAAACCATAGAAGAAAACATCAGCCGTCTGTCTGTGTCACTTCCGCGCACTATCGTGTCGAAATGTACTCCCAAAGGTACATAACAAATGTTTCTCCTTTTGTGTTGTCTACTTTATTTTATTTTTAAATTATATTTATATTTAACATGTTTATAATAAAATATAAATGCCACAAGAGGGGTACACGCAAAAACATATTTTGTACACCCGGGTCACGGTGTGACCTGTCGCAGTATGGCTACTATCCATGACCCTCTGATAAAGTAGCCTGTCTACCAGCTTTATATTTTCGTTTTTTTATTCTGCTACAAAGAACCTTCGCCATGGTAAGAATTATTCATATAATAATTTCACGTCATTTTGAAGGTAACATCAACGTCTTCCAGAAAGCCTACTATAACAGATCATCTGTAATGTCTGGTGGTATGCTTTAGGTATAACTATAGCTATATTTAAACAGGTTTTTGTGATTTCCTAAATGTTGTTATTCAGTTGCAGAAAATATAAATGTGGCCATATATTTATTATGTATATTTTAATGAATTTGTGTTTTCTTCCAAAGATTAGATCAGGACTTTGCAGACTAACTTCAGAACTGATGGCCTGTACCAGAGAAGCTTGTATACTGAGGACCACAGCCACTGCGTTGGTTCATGTGCCCGGTCATGGAGGCCTAACAGCTCAACATCACTTTGATGGTCGCCAGTTCTGTCACGACACCTCAGCAGCAAAATGCACTGATCTGTCGACACATAAATACAGTCTAATCTACAGGTTTCCTCACATCTCTGTGCTCAGAGCCATTTCCAGGCTCAAACTGCTTCAAACTGGACTCACCATAGTTACCCTGCCCCCCGTCTACTACTTTTACCTCCAAGGAGACGTGTCCTACTTCTTGGCCAGCTATGCCACAGGTGCAGCGTTGTTTGCCGGTGCCATGTTGTATGCAGCCAGTCATGTCTTCAGGAGGGTGGTAGGGATGATGTACCTCAACTCCTCGCAGACCACACTTAAAATCTCCCACCTGACCTTCTGGGGCAAGCGCCATGATATGTACCTGCCTGTGTCTGATGTAATGACTGTTGGGGATGCAGGAGACTCTGTCGGAGAACCCGTTATGAGACTGAAGAGATACAGTAGCGGGCAGACCCTGTATTACTCTACCAAGTTTGGGCGTGTGGTCGACAGTCATGCTTTTGAGAAGGTTTTTGGGGCTCTGAAATGATTTGCAGTCTTATAAATGTATAAACATTGTGTTGTCTATGTTTGGTATGAATTATGAGCGAGTATCAAGTTTTAGCATTAAAGATGATGCATGAACCTAAAATCACTATCCATTAACTTTATACTTAAAATACTGATTCACCGTCTATGGGCCACTGTCTTGTGATTGGTCAATGATTGTTTGTTTGTTAAAATATGTTTTGTTAGAGAATTAACTGAATTTCTTATGGCCCAGCAGGACTCTGGCCTTATAGAGCATTCAACGGTCTATTATAATTTCCATCTACTCTTGGTAATTGCGGGCTAGCACACTGTTGATGTTGCTGGTCTTTATTATTATTATTATTATTATTATTATTATTTTTATTGTAGGCTAGCCATATAAAGATGATCATTTTTATGTTACCACTTTCAGATGGGCACTCAGTGTGCATATTTGGTTTGCATTTAAACTAAACTATTACATGCACAAGAAGATTATTCCATAGATTAAAACAACAAGAATCATGTACGTTTTTAAGAGGTACATAAACTGGTCCAGCTAGATGCCTTATTTTGCTGAAGTATCCCGGCGCCACCTGGTGGATGACTATAACAGCATCTTTATAATTTAACTGATAGCCTATTTATTTCAGGCGGTCATTAAGTGGTACATTTATTATTGCTCATATGCTGTCTCTGACAATAGACCGATAAAACATGTTTAAGCATGTTATCCGTGTTATTTATTTTTTTCCACCAGATTGTTTTTCTTATTTTATTAAGATAATAGAAAGGTGTGGTGCAGGAATACAGAATTAGCCTGCGCGTTAATTCTCGTATATTACCGGTATATCACCGACAGCACCAGGAATAACTGATGTTCCCCAACACATGGTGGTGGATAGCCGTATAGATCATATTGCTGACACCTCAACATATAATTAAGCTTAATAGAAAGGCTATAGGTCTACAGCAAACTGCTGACAATAAAACAAGTCGTATATTTAACCTGTAGCCTAAGTAAAAAGTAATACCTAGGCTATTTAAAGTCTAAAGTAATGTTGCATTTAATCTATCTTTATATATGTAAATATGATGTATGCTCTTGAGAGTATTGCCTTGGTTGTGGGGAGATCTACACACAACCAACGCAATACACCATAACTCAATGTGGTATTTCTATTATTTAAACTGGCATGGTTATAATAAATTATGTCAAGTAGGGCCAATACGTCATCAACACTGGTAGTTTACGTTTACCATTTAATGTAGGCTATAACCCTGTCTGTTAACTTATAGGCATAGTATCTCGTGTCCCCGTGGCTCGACAGCGGCACCTGCTGGATAATTATTTTTCAGAGTATAACATTGTGATTCTACGTGGTTTCTATGACGTGTTCAAAAGTACTCAACTTCAGATAACGTCACAATGTGACTGGTTCCAAATCATGACCACGCCCACTGCACTATATTAAGAAAGATATTTCTGTTGTGCCAACAGAATTCTCTAAAACTCACAAAGAACATTTCACCAGAGACCATTGATGTGAATAGTAACTATGACTAGTGTTAAAACTCCAGTCCTGCCACAGCTCGCTGTGGAGGAACATCACACAGGTCTACAGAAAGTAGGAGAAAACACAGATCTCCAACATTGCTTTCAAACCATGGAGAACCAGGCTCTTAACCGGAGGGGTCCCCTTGGGTCTGATACCATCTTGTCGACAGGTCGTAGAAACAGATGTCTCCATGTTGGGCTTTCTTTCATCTCCTTTCCTTCCTTCATTCCTTCATTTCCTTCCCTCCTAATGGTAAATAGGCGCATTTATTTAGCGTTTTCATACAAAGAGCTTTACAGTATTTTGCCTCGCATTCACCCATTCACACACATACACACACATTCATACACCGATGGTGATCGCTGCCATGCAAGGTGCGACCAACAACCGGGAGCAGTTAGGGGGGTAGGGGGTTAGGCATCTAGCTCAAGGATGCTTACACGTAGGTCAACACGGGTTTAAACCCACGACCTTCTAGCTGGAAGCCCAACACCCAGACCACGTAACCTTCCTTCCTTCCTTCCTTCTTCCTTCCTTCCTTCCTTTCTTCCCTCTCTCCTAAACATTCCTTCCTTACTTCCTTCCTTCCTTCCTTCCCTTCCTCTCTCCTATACCTTCCTTCCTTCCTTCCTTCCTTTCTTCCCTCTCTCCTAAACATTCCTTCCTTACTTCCTTCCTTCCTTCCGTCCCTTCCTCTCTCCCATACCTTCCTTCCTTCCTTCCTTCTCTTACTCTCTCCTATACAATCCTTCCTTCCTCCCTTCCTTCCTTCCTTCCTTCCTTTCTTCCTTGCTTCCTTTCCTCTCTCCTATACATTCCTTCCTTCCTTCCTTCCTTCCTTCCTTCCTCTCTCCTATACCTTCCTTCCTTCCTTCTCTTACTCTCTCCTATACAATCCTTCCTTCCTTCCTTCCTTGCTCTCTCCTATACCTTTCTTTCTGTCTTCCTCTCTTCCTTCCTTCCTTCCTTCCTTCCTTCCTTCCTTCCTATACCATTCTTTCTGTCTTCCTCTCTTCCTTCCTTCCTTCCTTCCTTCCTTCCTTCCTTCCTTCCTATCTTCTATACCTTCCTTCCTTCTTTCCTTCCATCTCTCCTATATCTTCCTTCCTCCCTTCCTTCCTTCCTTTCTTTCTTCATTCTCTTCCTCTCTCTTTTCCTTCCTTCCTTACTTCCTTCCTTCTCTCCTAAATCTTCCTTCCTTCCTTCTCTTTCTCTCTCCTAAATCTTCCTTTCTTCCTTCTCTTCCTCTCTCATATACCTTCCTATCTTCCTTCCTTCCTTCCTTCCTTCCTATCTCCTATACCTTTCTTCCTTCCTTCCTCTCTTCCTTCCTTCCTTCCTCTCTTCCTTCCTTCCTCCCATCATTCCTTCCTTTCTTTCTTCCTTCTCTTCCTCTCTCCTTTCCTTCCTTCCTCTCTTCCTTCCTTCCTTCCTTCCTTCCTTCCTTCCTATCTCCTATACCTTTCTTCCTTCCTTCCTCTCTTCCTTCCTTCCTTCCTCTCTTCCTTCCTTCCTCCCTTCATTCCTTCCTTTCTTTCTTCCTTCTCTTCCTCTCTCCCATACCTTCCTTCCTTCCTTCCTTCCTTCCTTCCTTCCTTCCTTCTCTTACTCTCTCCTATACAATCCTTCCTTCCTTCCTTCCTTTCTTCCTTGCTTCCTTTCCTCTCTCCTATACATTCCTTCCATCCTTCCTTCCTTCCTTCCTTCCTCTCTCCTATACCTTCCTTCCTTCTCTTACTCTCTCCTATACAATCCTTCCTTCCTTCCTTCCTTCCTCCCTCTCTCCTATCTTCTATACCTTCCTTCCTTCTTTCCTTCCCTCTCTCCTATATCTTCTTTCCTTCCGTCCTTCCTTCCTTCTCTTCCTCTTTTCTATACCTTACTTCCTTCCTTCCTTCCTTCCTTTCCTCTCTCCTATACCTTCATTCCTTCCTTCCTTCCTTCCTTCCTCTCTCCTATACCTTCATTCCTTCCTTCTCTTACTCTCTCCTATAAAATCCTTCCTTCCTTCCTTCCTTCCTTCCTTCCTTCCTTTCTTCCTTCCTTCCTTTCCTCTCTCCTATACAATCCTTCCTTCCTTCCTTACTTCCTTCCTTCCTTCATTTCTTCCTTCCTTCCTTTCCTCTCTCCTATACATTCCTTCCTTCCTTCCTTCCTTTCTATCTCCTATACCTTCCTTCCTTCCTGCCTCCTTCCTTTCTTCCTTCCTTCTTTCCTTCCTTCCTTCCTTCCTTTCCTCTCTCTTATACCTTATTTCCTTCCTTCCTTCCTTTCTATCTCCTATATCTTCCTTCCTTCCTTCTCTTACTCTCGCCTTTACAATCCTTCCTTCCTTCCTTCTTTCCTTCCTTCCTTCCGTCCTTCCTTCCTTTCTTCCTTCCTTCTTTTCCTGTCTCCTATACCTTTCTTCCTTCCTTCCTTCATTTCTCCTATACATTCCTTCCTTCCATCCTTCCTTCCTATCTCCTATACCTTTCTTTCTGTCTTCCTCTCTTTCTTCCTTCCTTCCTTCCTTCCTTCCTTCCTTCCTTCCCTCTCTCCTAAACCTTCCTTCCTTCATTCCCTTCCTATCTCCTATACCTTCCTTCCTTCTTTCCTTTCCTCTCTCCTAAACATTCCTTCCTTCCTTCCTTCATTCCTTCCTTCCTTCCTTCCTTCCTTCCTTTCTTCCTTCCTTCCTTCTCTTCCTCTCTCCTATACATTCCTTCCTTCCTTCCTTCCTTCCTTTCTATTTCCTATACCTTCCTTCCTTCCTGCCTCCTTCCTTTCTTCCTTCCTTCTTTCCTTCCTTCCTTCCTTCCTCTCTCCTATACCTTTCTTCCTCCTTTCCTTCCTTCCTTCCTTCCTTCCTTCTCTTCCTCTCTTCCTCTCTTCCTTCCTTCCTTCCTTCCTTCCTCCTATTCATTCCTTCCTTTCTTTCTTCCTTCCTTTCTTTCTTTCTATCACCTATACCTTCCTTCCTTCCTTCCTTTCCTCTCTCCTATATCTTCATTCCTTCCTTCTCTTCTTCTCTCTTATACCTTACTTCCTTTCTTCCTATCTCCTATACATTCCTTCCTTCCTTCCTTCCTTCCTTCCTTCCTTCCTATCTCCTATACCTTTCTTCCTTTCTTCCTCTCTTCCTACCTTCCTTCCTTTCGTCCTTCCTTCCTTCCTTCCTTCCTTCCTTCTCTTCCTCTCTCCTATACCTTTCTTCCTTCCTTCCTTCATTTCTCCTATACATTCCTTCCTTCCTTCCTTCCTTCTTTCCTTCCTATCTCCTATACCTTTCTTTCTGTCTTCCTCTTTTCCTTCCTTCCTTCCTTCCTTACCTCTCTCCTATACCTTCATTCCTTCTCTTACTCTCTCCTATACAATCCTTCCTTCCTTCCTTCCTTCCTTCCTTCCTTCCTTCATTCCTTTCTATCTCCTATACCTTCCTTCCTTCCTGCCTCCTTCCTTTCTTCCTTACTTCTTTCCTTCCTTTCTTCCTTCCTTTCCTCTCTCCTATACAATCCTTACTTCCTTCCTTCTTTCCTTCCTTCCTTCCTTCCTCTCTCCTATACCTTTTTTTCTGTCTTCCTCTCTTCCTTCCTTCCTTCCTTCCTTCCTTCCTTCCTTCCTATCTTCTATACCTTCCTTCATTCTTTCCTTCCCTCTCTCCCATATCTTCCTTCCTTCCTTCCTTCCTTCTCTTCCTCTTTTCTATACCTTCCTTCCTTCCTTCCTTCCTTTCCTTTCTCCTATACCTTCATTCCTTCCTTCCTTCCTTCCTTCCTTCCTTCCTCTCTCCTATACC
>JAODOY010002272.1:0-12251 GCA_025399855.1 Forbesichthys papilliferus
CCGTACCACCTCAACTGGCTCCTTTCGACGCGAAGGAGTAGCGGCTCTACTCCGAGTTCCTCACGGATAGCTGAGCTACAAAGTCAATGGAAGTTAAAACATGTTGTCTCCCAACATGGCGATGTGGATGCTATCATTGCGGGAACAGTGAAAACAGTGACATATAGGTTGGAATCCTCAATACCCCACCAGCCTGCACAAGCTGTAGTGTACTAACGCTTCGCCCAGTGTGAGTTTGCCATGACATTTTTTTTTTCTGTCATTTTATTCCAGCTGTCAACTACCACACCAGCGTGTGTTGGGGTTTTCTGAGGACCCTTATCTCACACATAGTATCTCAGGTAATCTCCTAAAAACACAAGACAGAATCAAGGATATTTATTTTAAGTAATTTAACGTTTAACGTTCATTATCATAATACTCCTGTCCATCTTGTTGTGTAGCCAAATGGTATTGGACTATTCACTTACTGGCACAGGGCAATGCCACTAGTAATGTCCATTTAGTAATTCAAAGATCCTACAAACTATAATGCTAGTAAAGTGACAAAAGTATGAATGTTAAGATGTGCATTATTTTATACTTAATATATGTGTACTTACCGGTTAAATTGTTATATTGTTCAACATACACATAGTGCTAGAATGCAGCAGCTGGGAAGTTGTAGTTGGTAAAGGGTCAAATGTTAAATAACATGTATCTCTCCCCCAGATCTCCCAGATATTGTTGCAAATGGGGTTCTGCAGGGCTTCTACCAAAGAGACATTCGAGTTAGCTTCACTGCTTGTACCAAATCCAGTCCCCAAAGTTGATAATTCCTGGCTCCAGTGCATCCAAGAATAGTTATTTAAAGACATGGTTTGTTTTATTGATAATGAATATTCCTTTTTTTTTTGTAAATAAGGTCATGATCTAAGCCTTTTCGAAAATGCATTTATCTAGTGCCACATAGTTTTGGCTGCTATGTGCTAGGATTGTACAGAGGTTCAAATTATTATAATACATTTTTAATAATAATGTCTTATTGTGATATGCAATGTACATTGCTAAATCAATTTTTGTCTTGGTATAGTCATGAACTAGTATGTCTGTCCAGTATGAGATAATTATTCTGTTTTGTTTTCTTAAATAAAATGACCATATGATTAAAAAAGACACATGAAATTCAAAAATTATTCATTTAAATTCAACCAGAGGGTGTAAAGTGTTGGATGGACGTAAAATATGAAATAAAAATATAACATAAAAAATCCTTATCACATTGCTCAGTGCAGTTATGCCCTTTTGGCACCAACTAATATGTTCGGTATTTAAGTATTTAGGTTTTTAATGAATAGCTCTAAATTGATTCAGAATTTACTTGTGCCATTTGGGCAGTAGAAAGAGCTTTAATTTCATATACACATCAAATTTTTGGTTATCACCACTCGAAACAAGCTGCGATGGCTTTAACCATATAACATTGTAGGCTTTAGTTTAACCCAGACATGGACTAAGTCAGGCCCGGGGTCCAGATGCGGCCCTTTGAGACATTCTACCCTGCCCACACGGTACATCAAACATTAAAAGAAATAATACACCATAAAATTACTTGACGAGCTCTGCAGAATGTTACTTTATTTACTGCTGCAAAAAACATAACACAATAGTTAATGTTAACTTGTGTTTTATTATGAAAATGGTTATTAAATAATATTATGCAAGTTAATAATTAACCAAGTTTTGCGATTTAGTTTTGTATGTTAAAATGTTTTAACATGTTGGTTAACAAAGTAATGTGGCCCGCGAAGTTCTCTGACATTTTCAATGCGGCCCCTTAGAGAAAATAATTGCCCACCCTGCCCTTGTAGAATCAAAGATTAGGCTACTACATTACGATGTAACATTCACTAAAGCGAAACATTTCACAAAACAGGCCTATAGATGATTATGATTTTGTTTGTTTTGGCTATGGCAAATAAAGACACGTTATTTCGACAATTTTGAGATATTTAACACTTAACTCGGCTGGCCACGTAGAAAACAGGTTTTACGTGACCTGAACTGATTGGAGCGCATGCGCGTGAAACAGCAGGCGGATCTCGCTACTTTCCGGCTGATTCGACCAAGCTGTCTCTCCAATCGTCACCCGTTGAATGACTTGTACACAAACTTTACCATCAGCATTCTGCAAACAGCGACAGGCGCTTCCTGATAATTATTCAGGAGGACCGGATCGCCTTTTTTAATCGACAAGCTGGAAGAGTCAATTCCGGTAATTCTGCCAACTACCCGGTATAGTTAACCCACAGTTTGGCTGTTTAATGTACAGTAGCGGTTAACGCAAGCTAGCAAGCTTAGTGTTAGATAAAGTCATTAGTTGCAATTCTTGCACAGATATTAGGTTGAGCCCTTAGCTAGGTGGCTAAAGATGCTAATCTAAGACTTAAATTGCATCATTGTTAGCTAGCCAGTCCTTGGGGTCTACGTTAGCTCAACGTAACAGTGTATGCATACTACCATGGTGGTGCCTGTGTTAATACAAGATCACATAATTCAGATAATTTAAAGTTCAATAGCAGAACTACTCGATCGTATGACAATATGGCATTGAAAATGTCCAACACAGCATATATCCTGCGTAAACATTGAAAGTTCTGACCTGTACCTGGCTATAATGTTTTGTTTATGTAAGGGGTTCTATGTTAGTGTTAGAATTTCTAAATTAGGACCTCCTCCAGGCATGCAAATGCAATTGTGGCAACTAAATAGCAGCTAGGGGACGTTGCTCATGTACACACAACTGACTGATCAACAAGCAAGCCAATTCATTGAGTAATTCATGTATCAAATGTACCTAATGAGTGCAGTGAGATTTGTGACTGGGATGTCAAGCTGTTACACATATCAATGTATTAATGAGTGTGACAGTCTTATGAAACTCAGCTATGTCAAATATGCTGCTATTTTGGCCAGGTCTCTTGAAAAAGAGGTTTTAATCTCAATGAGATCTTCTGGTTAAATAAAGGTAAAACTTGAATGAGTGCAACCTGATAAATGCTGAACTGGGTTGATGTCCATCTTAGCTCCTGGTTTCTCTCTGCAGGAGAGAGTAAAAGCGAGTATAATGTGGCGGAGCGCTTCAGTGGCTGCCTTCCTGGCTCTGGCAGTAGGCTATTTGTACCACACCAACCCTGACCTACCAGAACACATCATGCAGTATGTAACGCTCCCAGGCTTTCATTTAGCACCTCAGAGCCAAAGCGACCAGCCCAGCTTTGAGCAGGTTATCTCTGCTGCCTGGGAAACCCTGATAACTATGCCAACCCAGCAGTGGAGCAAGGTGGCAGTAGGGTGAGTTGAAGATTGTGTTTATTTTCTTTCTTACAGCTAATTTGCCAATGAGAGATAGGCAATGCTTGTGTTTGCTTTGTTTCAGCACAACATAAGTTCTCTTTATCAGATCTTCATTCCACCTTTAGTAATGTTTTTTGAGTACACAAGTAAAGCGTCGTCATTGTGCCTGCCAGGCATAATGGTAAATAAATAATTCCAGGGAGGGGATAGTAATAATGCCTTAGGGAGATAGGTAGCATTTCAGGATTAGTTGTCACTGAAAGACTCCCCACTGGAAGAACAAAGACTTCAGACGATTCTTGAAGTGTAACTGCACCCCAGCTCTGAGCCTGACTCCACCCTCTACAACTTGCATTGCAAAAATGCATCAAGGAGCTGAGTGAGGGGAGGGAATGGGCTGAGAGGAGGACCCACATTAACGTTAACAATTGAATTTGATGATGTATGAGCATAGTAAGTGTACCGTTAAAAACCAGCCAGGTCCTGGGGGGATTTTTAACTGATATGATGTGTGGTTCGGTTTTCAGCACATGAAATGACGATTTTTATAAAAACGGGAGTTTAGTCAATATTAACACCATGTGTCTCATCATATATCAATTACTTTGTTTACAGCTAAAAAGAAGACATTTTAGGGTGCAGTCACACTTTAAGCCTTTGAAGTTAAATTGAAGTAGTGAATGGCATTACAGTACAATAGCAAAGCTGAGTATTTTTCAATGTTTAGCAGGACAAAAAAAAAACCATCTCCTGTTAGGCTATACACAACTCAATCCTACAGTATATGAATGTATAGGCATTGATTGATGAACAGTTTCCTGGTTCCCATTTGGTGCTCCATGACATATCAGCAGGATAGATAATCCTGCTGATTTGGTGAGCTGATGGTTCTTTTTAAATACCTTCATACACACATACGGTATATTCAGCTGCCTTTTACTTACAAGCAGATTACAATCACCCAGCTCTACTTTAAAAATTCTGTACTGTAATATACATTACATCATTTAGCAGCAACTTTTATCCAAATGTAATATTTGTTTATGTCTATGTTTATATGGATATGTGTATTTATGAATGTGTGTATGTATCATACCTAGGCATGTATATTGTATGTAAGTATATAAAGGTAGGTATAAATTGTTTTATTGACTTTATTTGATTACTGTGCTATATTGGGTAGCGCAAGTGTAATGATTTGATAAGTGATTAGGCTAGGACTAATAAGCTTAAGCTTCAACCTGCACCTTTTTTTTTCCTGGTCAGAATACTGAAAGTTATGGAATGATTTGTTTATTATAATTTGACCGGAGAATGTTCTAATTGACCAGTGGGAAATTAACTGAGCAAACAATTGAGGTAACGTAATAAACTAGTTATGGTAAGCATACAAGAATAATGATAGCAACATGCCATCAGGGCCAACGTAGCTATTCATTTTCCAACATACATCGCTTATTCGTCTGGTCGGCCAAAAACACCCGGAATTGACGTTGCGAGATTGCTTAGTAAGACAACTCGGTGAAAACTATTTTTTTCTCCATGTGGCCCAAATCAGTGTCCATTAATGTTTCTTTGCATCGCCTGGGAGCTCATCATAATAGAAAAAAATATATATATATATACACACACACACACACTAAATGGCATAATTCAGCATAATAAATACCTACCGTACATGTGAAACAGTAAACACTGTTTAACGTTTGTGTGCTAGGTCAAAACCGTTTGTTTTCACCGAGTTGTCATCACAGAGTTCTCAAGCCACTGCCGGATATGATGTCATGCCGACCAGACAAATTAACATACAAGCCCAAAGACCAGCAATGTGCGTACTTTTCTAAGAGCAGCTCGAACAGAGCAGGTAATCAAAGTCATGTACTGTATATCATCAGAAGAGAAGATCCGTGATCATTTCAGTTAATCATACAGAGCTCAATATTATGGTAGCGGCTGGTCAAGAATCCCTTTCGGGGGTGTTTGTTGCAACCTCCGCTTTGCGTGGATAGAGCAGTGTTGTCTCCAGAACAGACCCATACTGCCAAATGGACCTGCGTGCACTGCATGTTAAGAACAGTGTGGCCCTGACACGCCACGTGTCGCCCTTCCAGGGTGAACGCCTGCGTGGATGTAGTCGTCTCGGGTGTAGGGCTGCTACAGGCTCTGGCTGCGGAGCCTGGCCCAGGCCTGGACCACGACGTGTTGCACTCCAAGGAGGACTTGAAAGAAGCCTTCATCCATTTCATGGGCCAGGGAGCAGCCGCTGAGCGTTTCTATAGCGACGAGGAGACGTTTCAGAGGATAGCGCGCGCTGCAGCGGAGTACCCCGGCGCTAAGGTACGACTACCAGTAAACGAGCATGTGAGAGCTTTTTGTCTCGCATGCTTGCTTCTCAATTTGCTGAGTGACTTTTGCTGTGTGGTTTTAAACCAGCTACTGTTGGTTGCTTTTAGAAAGTGAACAGGTCTTCCACACCCGAGCGCTTTGCACTCGCTAGTGTGACGATGTGGGTTCAAATCTGCTTCTTTTTTTCTTTTTTGTTCCTGTTGTTGTAGCTGTATGTTGGAGGAAACGCTGCTCTCATTGGCCAGAAGCTTGCCACCTACTCTGATCTAACGGTAGGTTTTTACATTTCAGCTAACAACACTAATGAAGCAATTGTTGACTACATCACCATTTGTGAAAATTGCTGTTGTTTTTCATTCAGGTTTTGTTATGCGGCCCAGTGGGACCTAAACTTCACGAGCTCCTGGATGAACAGATCCTGGTTCCCCCAGACTCTCTCCAGGAGACAGATGAGTATCACCTCATCCTGGAGTACAAAGCAGGTATGGAAGCAGCCGTGTGGGTGTGTGTGGGGGAATGACTCATTCCGTGTGTTTTGTCATTGTGTGTATTTGCAAGTATAGGTCATGTGCTCATGTGGTTACTCTACTACAATGCACTGAACATTCTGGTTCTAACTTGGTGCAGTTCTCAAGATAACCCAAAGGTGGCGGCGCTTGGCTTCTTTGTCAGCAATGTTAATGTTTGGGTGTGCCTTATTATATGTTGCTTCAGCATGCAAATGGTCGGCAGGGTTGGGTAGGTTACTTTTTTAATGTAATCCATCACAGTTACCAGACTAAAATCCTAATCCGTTATGTTTGGATTGCCTAAATTTAGCAATATAATCTGATTACTTTTAGATTACGTCCCACTACAAACATTGTTCTTTCAAATGCCATCCAAAGAAATCGACTGCATTGGCGAGCCAACCTTGCTATTTTTGTGACCGTTGGTGTTGCTCAGGGGATCAGATTAAAGTAGGACTTTATTTCAATTATTGATTGATTCTGCACACTTTAGTCATAGAAGTAGCTTTTTAAAAAACGTTTTGCTGGTAACTGTCATTAGTTTAATTTTTTGAATCAGTTACATGAAACGTATTACTTCATCAGCTACTTCCCAACCCCGATGATCAGTTGCACATATTTCCCAATATTAATATTTTAGACTGTTTTCGTTTTTGTCCACTGCCACTGAAAATACAGACGAGAAGCAACTGCTTTTGCACCGGGTACCGTAGCTAAGCCAACTGACTCTCTGAGTCCTCCTCAGTCTCTTCTCACCTCTGTGTGTAGGTGAACAGTGGGGTTCTACCCGGGCACCCCAAGCCAACCGGTTCATCTTCTCTCACGACGTGTCCAACGGGGAGATGAGCTCACTGGAGATGTTCGTGGCGAGCCTGGACGAGTTCCAGCCTGACTTGGTGGTCCTATCTGGGCTTCACATGATGGAGGGCCAAGGGAGACACCTGTGGGAAGAGCGCCTCAAAGAGGTCCCCGAACTAATCACAGCAGCCGTGCTTTTAATTCTAGCTACACTGCCATTATCACAGTTTGAGGGTATTTAATCAGAGTAAAGATTCCTAGGTCGCTATTATTTAAGTAAGAATGTTAATCTGTAACTGTACAGCATTCAAAATAATTATTCTAATATAATCTTTTTTGGGGGGGGGGGTCTTATCGGCAGGCTGTGTTGGCCATATCTGACATCCGTAGAGATGTTCCTATCCACCTGGAGTTGGCCAGCATGACTGACAAAGACTACATGAACAGCATCATGCAGGAGGTATATGTCGTGGTGGTGGTGTGTAGCTGTAGTTGAAGGAGCTATAGTAAGGACTCACTAACGCCATGGTTACTACATGCCAGGGTAAAGAGTTGTATCTCTTTTCATAGTCAGCTAGCTGCCTGTTCTGTGTGTGTGGGCGTGTGTGTGCGCGCGTGTATGTTTTCTAAAAAGAAAAATGTGTTTCTAGACAGCTGTGTGAGCAGGAACACACAGAAAGTGGTTCAGACCGCACCACAAAACATTATCCCAGCCTTGGCAATGCATTTCCAATGTGTGGGGCTGAGCTTCTAAGGGAGCAGCCTATGGCATTAAAAGGAGGGAAGTCTTTCTCCAGAATGACTGACTATACCGTCTTAAATCTCAAAGTGCTTAGGTTATCGTACATGTTGAATCAATACGTTTTATAGGTGGGTGTGTCCCCCGTATTTAATTCAAGGCACTCTTTGTGTTTTCTGTTAGCAGGTCATGCCCATTGTTAACTCCATTGGCCTGAATGAGCAGGAGCTGCTCTTCTTGGCCCAGTCCGGGGGGGGTCCCCATGCAGGCCTGGCCTCCTGGAGCGGCATACCCGACGTGGGCGCCGTCAGCGACATCCTCCTCTGGATCCTGGAGCAACACGGCCGCAGCGACCCTTCGTCGGAAGCGGACCTCACGCGCATCCACTTCCACACGCTGGCCTATCACATCCTGGCCACGGTGGATGGGTTTTGGGGCAACCAGGCGTCAGCGGTGATGGCCGGAGCGCGCGTGGCTAGCACCCAGGCGTGCGGCCTTCACACCGTCGACATCAGCAAGGTGCAGCTCAAAGCCCCCGTAGAGTTCCACAGCTCGTACAGCGATCCCAAGGTGAGGCTGTCCCTGAACCCCACAGACCCTGTGACCGCGTGGCAGCGCGGGAGTGTCACATTTTATCTCACGCCCGTGCTGGTCTGCAAGCAGCCACTGCGGACAGTGGGGCTCGGAGATGCCATCTCTGCAGAGGGACTCGTGTACTCTGAGTTAAAGCCCCAGCAGGAATTTTGAGGTTTAATTAGATTTTGAACTGTATCGACGTCTGGGCCATCGACTGAGAAGCCACTCTCTTACCCTGGTGAAATATATACCGTAGCTTTGGTTCCTGGGTTGAACTCGTGGATGTTGACTCCATTTAGACCTCCTTGTCCCAGACCAGTCTCTGTATCTCCCTCCCTTCCCAAAGTTCTTTGCGGTCAAAGTTTTAAATCCTGCCTTTGGCTACCTCAAGCCTACTTTGATCCCATCTGATCTTCCCTCCATTTCTAATCCTCCTTTGGACTCAGAATGTGAAGCAGGACTGGGTCTGACTAGGGTATGTTGGCCAGAAACTATGCAGTTGTTAAGTTAGGCTAAAATGTGTTTTTACAAGCTCTATATTTAGAGTTTTGTTGGCTCACAATTTCCTGACTTGCATATCTTTTTAATATGCAGTGCCTTTTGAAAAATATCAAATTAAACATTTTATTGATTTTCAGATCAAATTAGAAATTAATCAGTAACCCATCTCTGACAAATTGTAGTTTATGGAACTACAATGATGTTAATGAATGTGACCTAAATGTTACTGATTATGTAATGTAATTGTCTTGTTTTTTTTTTTTATATTTGAAATGGGTACATCCTCATACACTTAAGTAAAGTATGTAGATTAATATTACCTATTTACTAAGAAAAACAACATAAAAAACTTTGTTCTCACATGGGTAACAATGTTTAAGCCAGTTTCACTACAGCTTGATTTTTTGTTTGTGTGTGTGTGTTAATTTCTGCAACTTGCAACTTAAAACATTTTTTTTTTTTTTTTTATAAACGACCCCTGGAATCATATACATTACATACAATTACATACAAATATAACTAAGAATAATGACAAGTCCATGTGGTATATATACATCATTGGACAGTCATTAAACATTTTTTGGTATGTTTTGTAAAATAATTGAATAGGTAACTTATTGTTAATATTCTTTTACAATTATGCATTTAGGCCAAATTCAATCTAATTGCTAGATGTAACTTGTAAGTACAAGTTCACTAGTTAGGCTAATCATTAGTAGAAGATATCCCTACTAGGGCTACTATCTTCTATATGTTTATGGAACTATCATTTCACATCCTTTTCAACCACCACTTTACCCTTAATGGCTAAATGTATTAGTTTCACATACAATTTCAGAGAAATCCGATAAATGTTTTTCCCTGGGTTATTTTTCTGTAAAAGTTTATTTACGTAACACGTAACGTTACAGGATAAAGTAGATGCATTAGTTGACAAGAATTATGTTTGTATACCTCATATGGCTGCTAAAGCCATGCCATATAATGGAGTCTTCATGCAAAAATACAACAATGTATTTAATCCTAAACAGTAGAACTGATTCTTTGCATTAGGATTATTTGCAGGTATGCTCCTGGACATTGCAAATGTGAATGTACCCTTGTTTCTCGCATTGTAAAGCCCTATTTAGCAAGTACAATCTATTTCATGTTTGCTTATGTTTCTAACATTTCTCAATGTCTACATTTTTTTTTTTTGTGGCATTTGTCAATAAACACGTGAAATGTTTTTATTTAATTGATATGTGTTCTATCTTCTGTACTGTGATACATGTTTTTAGCTTGACTCTTTGTAGTTTTGTAGTTAAATACAGTTCCGCAGCGGCAAACGTAACGTCTGTAGTACGCGTATCCATTTGATTGGGCCCTGCTCCAATGACTGAACCAATCATATGATTATGCGTTTATTGGGATAAGACAGACCCCATTTCCATGGCGAAGTAGCTTGCACATCAGAGTTTGGCACCGCCCCGCATTTTCCATACCGGATACAAAGCTCTTTCCTGCCACATAAAAAGTAGCAAAAAATAAACACGCCGTCTTTTTTCTCCCCTGTTAATGGTTCGGATTTGTGAGAGAAGGATGAAATTCCTCGTAGCTGCTACGGTTATCGTTGGATCTGTGATTTTCCTTCTCTTTCCTAGTGGCTCAAATGCCGATGAAAAGAAGAAGGGCCCTAAAGTCACTGCAAAGGTAGGTGTAGTTTGCTAGCCTGTGATAATGCAGACAAGTCCAAGCCAGTTAGTCTAGGCTCCACTATCCTGCAAAGCTAGCAGCTAGCATTAGCCTTTAAAAGCCACGTAGTGTCCACTTGGGTAGTCATATTTTAAATCCCCTAGTGGGGCTAATCTTGCTTCACACTAAATATTTGCATATAAAATACGTTTTTGTGTCTCTATCAGACCTCCACCTGAATGCAATGCCACGACATAGTCATTCAAATTGCATGATAATTTATCAAGCTTTTAAAGAAAAGAGAATTATCTGGATGTAGCTCTTTTGGCCACGTCTGCAAAAACGCTTGTCAGCATTTCCATAAACGAGCAGAAATCTTAATTGTATCAATGCACATATACCTAAGAGAAAACTGGTAATATGCTAGTGTTTGACTAAGTTTAGATGGTTGATTAGTGAAATAACAGTGTCATGGTTTTTTTGTGTCTTTGTAGGTGTATTTTGACATTAGAATTGGAGATGAAGATGTTGGGAGAATTGTAATTGGTCTTTTTGGGAAAACTGTTCCTAAAACAGTTGAGAACTTTGTCACATTGTCAACAGGGGAGGTGAGAAGAACTAACGTTTCCCCAATGTGATTTATTATTACTGTTATCTATATGTGATACTGAAGCCTTTTTTGCTTTTTTAAAATGCTGTATCAAACATGGTCGACGTAATAAAGCAGTGAATGCAAAGTAATCACAAAATGCATGTCATTTTAGTCATCTTCCCTATGCATATGGAATGAGAATCCTGCCACAAATCGAAACCGAAAAGATATGTTATGAAAGTTATGCACAAACTAATAAGGTGCAAAGAACATCTTAATTTTGTCAATAGATCACTTGTGTTTTTGATGATTATATTTTTCTCTTGTCTGTCTTAACAGAAAGGGTTTGGCTACAAAGGCAGCAAATTCCACAGAATCATCAAGGAGTTCATGATCCAGGGTGGAGACTTCACCAGAGGAGATGGCACAGGAGGTCATTTGATCCCTAACCTGTACAACATAGTCACTTCCTGGGAGGAGTTAAATGCAGACCGTGTCTGATATACATGATATAATATAACGATAAATTGATTATTTAGGTTAGGGGTGAAATCCTAGATTCTTCTAATCATGAAAGAAGTTGCTGTAGTACATGCACTCTGACCAATTGATGAATGCATGTGGTCTCAAAAGCAGAATGCAACGTATTTATATAAAAACAAAGTGTTTGCACAGACGGGATAGCTAAAAATGCCATAGCAATTAAACCGGACACATTCAGTTTAACACTTGCAGAACAATATTCACTGGAATTAATATTGAAAAGATTCCTTTCTCCCCAATTAAAGGCAAGAGCATCTATGGAGACCGATTTCCTGATGAGAACTTCAAACTGAAGCATTATGGCCCTGGGTGGTTGAGCATGGCTAATGCTGGCAAGGACACCAATGGCTCCCAGTTCTTTATCACTACTGTTCAGACGCCGTGGCTGGACAGCAAGCACGTAGTGTTTGGAAAGATCCTCGAGGGCATGGTAAGTCTGTAGCATGATGGCAGTCATGTACTTTCTGTCACTGTTTATTGTTTATTGAATTTGGACGCCTTCCCTTCCCCCTTCGGTTTATATTCAGGTAATACAAGGGTGCCGCCCGGTCTCAGAGGGTTGTTTTGGGGGGGGGGGGGGGGGGGGGGGGGGGGGGGGGGGGGGGGGGGGGGGGGGGGGGGGGGGGGGGGGGGGGGG
>JAODOY010002274.1:0-12251 GCA_025399855.1 Forbesichthys papilliferus
GTGTATGTACAGTACTGTCTATGTTTGTTTGTTTTATTCAATCATTGTTGACAATCACTAAAATTATTTCTGTCTACCAATACATAGTTACACGCCACTATCTTTTAGCTCTGGAACACATGGATGGAAAGCTAACACAGTGTGACCCTATGTGACCTACATAAGGTCACACTGTGTTACACCTGCAATATGTTTAATCCATCTCCCAGACTTCTTGTGTCGTTCCACAGAGTCAGGGTCACAGGGCTATGAGGACACAAGTGCTCACATTCACGCACACAAGCAATTCTCTCATGCACACACTGAGTTACGCACATCTATACTCACACAACCAGAGAGAAGGGAATGGGAGGATTGTGGAAAGAAACACATGCGCGCACGCACGCGCACACACACACACACACACACACACACACACACACACACACACAAACAAGCCTGCAAAATAAGCCTGACAGCAACCACTTCCAGCTTGTTCAGGCCCAAGCAGAGCAGCAGCTGCTTGATCTAGCAGAGAGGAAATGAGAGCTGGATTGTTCAAGGCTGGTTCTGGGCATCTCCCAATGACTTCAAATGATACCTAGGCCTTCCAATATTGCATCTGGCCCTTGTATCTGAAGTGGATTCAGTGAGGGGCCTGTGGAAAGAAGCCTGTGTGATCTTACCCTATGCATTATGATCGCCGCTTCACAGCCTGCAGGCTGAGTCTTCAGGAATGTTGTAATGGGCTTGTCAGGTCAGGGATGGCACAAACATCGCTGCATGCAATCCCCTGCCTTGCCACGATCTTATGCCTTTTTTGTCATATACTGAGTACTGATACACATACTAATATTCTACCATCCTTCTCCAATAATAGCGGATGTGTCTGTCTCAATCAAGAGTGCATTATGTTGTCTGAATTAATCAAAATGCCTAGAACATGGAGACCGGAAACATTGCAAGCAAAATGGACAGAGAACGGGGGTGGGGTTTTTGCTGTACTGCTGAATGTTAATGACTAGCAGAGGGAGCTTCTTCTTTTCACAAACACACACACACACGCACACCAAACACAAGCCCGATGAGGGGGGTCTAATATGATTTATTGTGAGGGGTCGTGTCTCAATACATTTAATAACCGCTTGGTTGGCACCAGGAGCGCTTCAACCCGACTGGCTTAACTTCAACTGACACGTAGTCATGTTTATTTCAGATATTACAACCCCCCCCCCCACACACACACACACACACACACAGTAACCTTCCAGTAACCTGCGCAGATGTAAGCTGTGCTTTTTCTGTAACAATGGTTCTACTCATCACTGAATAATTTATTCTTTCATTAGTGTCTTCCAGAGAGAATTCTAGCATCCCACACTGTTTCTTGTGCTCTGTGTTTTCCTTCACTTGCTGTCTGTGTTGTCGATGCCATCTCTCAGCCTTTCTCCCATTAATCTCTCCCTCTCTCCCTCTCCCCCCCCGCCTCTCTCTCTCTCTCTCTCTCTCTCTCTCTCTCTCTCTCTCTCTCTCACATACTCACCTCTCTTGGGAAAACTTTATTATGCTTTGCTCTGACCGCAAAGTATACAGATATACGATAATTGCCTGGCTTGACTCCCCCATTGATGTGAAAATAGGATTTAAATTATTAACAATGGTTTAAAGGTTAGTGGAAGGTTATTGCTAACAGACAGAAGTAAAAAGGTGGGGGGGAAACACACACACACACACTTCACAGATTTGCGCTGTGGCCGGAAGGTGAGGCGCTTTTCTGAAAGGCTAATTTGCAGCACAGGCGGTGGAGGCGTCTTGCCAGTGCACCACAAAAGCCTCTCTGGGGAATTTGAACATGGAGCTGGAAGTCACTTATTAAGAGGCAAATTAAGGATGGCTGCTCCGCAGGAAAACACTGTTGGTTGTAAATAAGGATGTACCCTCACCCTCGCTGTAATCCTTCCCCCGCCGATCCTGTGAAGCTTCACACAGCGCTTCCTTCTTTATGCAGAGCCATCACTTTAGGGTAGGTAATCAACTGTCTTCCTACAGATGATAGAAGGAGGCTGGTTTTAACCAGGGTCAGGTCTTTTGGGACATTGGCTTGTTTTCCTCTGTGGGCATGATGGGCCCAGAAGGGGGTTGGACAATTACCTGGTCTATTGGCCTGCGAGGCTCCAATACAGAGTTCAATCTCCTCTTTAAATGGCTGTTTATCTGCAAACACAGAAGTGCACTGTATCTTGTGTTCAAAATGATACATTCATGCCTGCAAACGCCTACTGATATGTAATAGGAAATTGTAAGTAAAAATAAGACTTCATCTGTATCAACCATTGATAACATAAATACAGAATGTTTGCACAAACCATTTGTAATATATCATGGCGCGTTTGCACCTGATTCCAGTCCTGAAGTTCCGCATAATACATATTTTGAACCCTGTTTTTCCTTTCATCGTAAAAATGTGTTTCCATATTTAGTTCTCATCTCTGAAGCACATTTTTTTTTTTTTTTTTACATTTAAAACTAGAGGGTGCTCCCATCATGAGAACACCATTGATTACCTGAAGCCAATCGTTTGGCAGCACTGCACACTGATTCTCCACACATTCCTTAATTAGAGTTAGAACCCGCTGGCACTAATCTATCTCTCTGATATTCCTTAGATGTGCACCGCTTTGATTTCTCTGACCCAACAAGGAGTACTGGGACTGGAGCCTGCTGTTAGAATTTTAATGCATGCCCAGAAAGGGAGAGATTTTTAAACTGCTGTAGGAGAGGAGATGAAGCAGAACACTCTTCCCTCTCTATTCATACCTGTACACACCGTCACTGTCAAATAAATATCTCATAAATAAGATGTGTCCGAGTCCTGTATGCCTAAGTAAAGAAACTTGACTTTGAAAGAGTGTTTTCAAAAATGTTTGCAAATTGTAGCATACATTTAGTGATTGATTATGTTTTATTTTAATGAATAGGAGCCATATGAAAATAGCCTACATTGCCCATTAGCGTTGTGCTTTTTTCTACAGTTTTAACAATAGGTTCACATTTGTTTATTGTAACATAACCACATATTATTAATTATTAGGAGTCAACTGCCGACTGTTCTCCAAGGTCTGCATTATTATCTTTACTTTATCAGCCGGCATCTCTGAAATAGACTAATCTGCTGTAATTAAAGTAACGATTTTTCAATGACGTAGCATATTCTTGTCGAGTAAGGGTTCACATTCCTTTATTAGTCTGATGAAGTTTGATGGAGTCAGATATGTGTGTCAGTCACCAGCCGGCGTTACTTGACACACTTTAGCATGCGAGTGTGTGGCGTTGATCTGCTTGTGACATGGAGCAGTCTGGTCTGAATTGCTGAGCCATGCTCGCTTGCTAATTCTAGGACTAATTCAGTTACATCTATAAAGAAAAGCATCAAATAATGTAGTAACATGACAAATACATCCTTGTGCAATGTCTGCTACTGATCCAATCATTAGTAATTCACATTTGCGGGACTATGATTTTAATGTATTACTATTGGTACTGGTTTTAAATGATGTCCCTCTGAGCTGTGATTAAATATTGTTACGTTTTTAGATAATAAACATGTAATGTGATAAGGATCCTAATGTATGTGTGGGTGCATTGAGAAGCTGATGAAAGCTGACTGATGTGCCGTTATATCAAGACATGAGAAAACAAAACAAAAAGAATGTGTTACAGTAATAGACTGTGATATCTCTTGACACACTGAAAAGATGATGATTGCACAGTAATTCCACTGTGTTATCTTCTAACTGTACCAAACAGCTTTTGGTCCCTGCGATATTGGAGACCTTGAACCATGCAGGGCTTGAAGCAATAATGTGTTTTCAACTGGTTAGTTCTGAGTAGAATGGCTATATTCCTTTCCGATTTTGCGTGCCATTCATCAACTATCCACTATCATTGCCAAACCAATTTGAAATAATTTAAATAACATTTAATGACATTCCATGTGATATGACTATGGATCTTTCAGGTGGTATTACAATATCTATTTGGTTCTTCTGCATTTCGTATTATACCCTATATAAACTATTATGCTAATAAAATAATAAACATTACAAAAAAATTGCATCAAACCGCTGAATTCCAAAATGGCCTGGCTTCTTGCTTATTTGATTGGTTTGTGATCATTATCATTGAAGAAGTTAACCAGCCATTATGTGCTGTCATAGAATGTTTGATACAGTAGTTTCACTTAAATGCATTAAATGCGAAGAACCATGTATGCACAAATCTGAAGTGTGCTCAGAGCTCCTCCCCTAGCTCATAAACAATGTAGCATACCCTTTGATAACAGAACATGAAACAAGTGAATAAGCCGCTTCTCCAAACAGCAACATTTTGTCAGTCAGAATGGACACCCAGAATGGCAGCTAACGGACAGTGAGGAGATATTTGCTGAATCTGACAAAAGGTTTATTATTATTATTATTATTATTATTATTAACCTGTTACATTGTTTCTAAAAAATGTGTCTTTTCCAGAACATTAAAAAATATACAGTGTACATATCTTCTTTTGGCATATGACAAATTCATAGCATGAAGTAATCCAAATCACAGATACTGATATTAGATAAATATCTGTGTTGTTGTTACAGAATAAACACAATCTCTTGTGTGTTTAGTGTGTGAGTATGGGAAAGAGAAAGAGAGTGAGTGAGAGAGAGAGAGAGAGAGAGAGAGAGAGAGAGAGAGAGAGAGAGAGAGAGAGAGAGAAAGCTGTTTGTGGCAGCTCAGTCAGATCTGAAGCGGCCTGCAGGAATGTTCCCTGGCTTTGAAGAGTCTGCTGTCTGCGCTCAACCAATATCAGGTCCAGAATGAAGGGAATGTGGCTTCACACGGCTCCATTCGGCCTTGTTTTATTAAGGGATCCTGCCAGCCTTTTCATCCCGATGCCTCTGTTGTTGTGGAGGGGATAAAGAAGGCACCTCCATGATGAGGTGAGCTGGACTCTGGGCCGGAGCTCAAAGACATTGGGCTTTCAATAGAAACACAATCCAGGCTGACATGGTTCAAGGTGAAAAAGTCACAGTGGAGCGGTAGTCTGGGTGACATGTACTGTGATTGGCTAGTTTACTTTATGCCTACATATTGGCAAAAATCTGGTCGATATGATACACATGATACAGTGGTTCCGATTCAATATATTGAGATAAAATTGGATGAAAACTAAGCATCACATGCAGTGGTAAAACATGTTCAAGTTTATGTAATCTACATTTGTATGTGCTTATCAGTCCTTGTAACTACCAACATCATACTGCAGTTCTTAACTTAGCCTATTAGTGAAAAAATGCGAGGATGTTACAAGTAAAAAATATTTATTTGGGGTCCCTCTTTTTATTTAAGGTGTACAATGCACCTGTCCACGAAGCCATGCCTCTCTGCCACGCACACACACACACACACACTGTACTACATCACTTAGCTTTAAATGCTGACTCAGCGTCTCAGCAGCACAGACACCCGTATTGAGTGCTTCGTATGGCGGCCACACTTTCCTCTCATTTGAAACAACATAGCCCTGACGGTTGCTATTGATTTGAGTGGCTTGTGCTGTGGCGGGCGCTCCTCCCAGCTGCTGCTGCTATATTAAGCAATCATTTCCCACAAAAGATGACACCCCCTTTCTCTTTTCCCTCCCCCAGAAATTCTCCTGGCTGTGATGGGGCTGGAATCTATCCGACTGGGAATTCATTACGCAATGGAGGGCTGGGCGGTGGGGGCATGATACAGTCACAGTGTCTGTCGTATCAGACAGTTTCTAGGCACACAGGAAATTGATGCTGCAGATTGGATACAGATGGGCTGTTTGCGGTGCGTAGCCGCACTGAAACGTACAGTACGAGCTACAGGGCTGTGCACAAAGGCCTCTCGGCAGCTTGACGCGTTTCAATACGAAACCTTGAAGCATGGACATGCAAGGGTTCAATCCCTATAGGCGGCCGTTTATTAAGAGCGTCTATGGGTCCCAATGTGAGGTTTAGTCCACGTCCCTGCCAAGCGCTGGCTCCCTCTAAAGTGTCTTTTGAAATAGTCAGGGCCTTGGGAGAGCAACTGTAAATGAGTTCAGAAGCGGGGATGCTTTTCACATCGGCGGCAGTGCGCTGGCTTCCCGCTACGCTATCTGCTGTCTCCTCCCTGTGTCACTGGCCCATCAATAAATCAGTGCGCTCTGCAGGCGGTGCACGGAACATGTGGGAAGGATAACATGCCCCGCAGTCACGCATGTTTAAATGTACAAGAGCCCTTGCTGCCGAATGGGCCACACACGCCACACATCATAACCTGCATGGAGACAGTTGTTGGGGAAGTGGGGAAGTGTGGCTGACATTTGGAAGGGTTTAATGGTGACGCCCTAGCATGTGATGCACCGATGCAATGTAGCTGGCTGCGGCGTACAGACAAGAGTGTATGAGTGCCTTGGGCGGGCCTTTCTCTGTGTGATGTCCTAGAATGAAAGACGCTCATGGCATGTCTCCCATCTGTGTGAAGATTGTGATAGAACAGTGTTTCTAACGAGGTTTACTGCCACAAGCTAATTCTGGCCTGTGTAAGAGAGACATCTAGTACAACTACTGTAGAGCATTGTGAAATCAGAGAAATACCTCAATTAAAACTACTCGTACTGTAGACTCTTTCACTGACACACTGGTGTTTATTGGGTAAGAACGCAAATTGCTAAATGATATTTGCTCACGCATTGCATGTTTGCTTTATACGCTTACAGTAGTGCATGTAGAATAGAGTGGAATGGGACAGTGTGTAGGGAGCAAGGCCATTAACACCTCAGTGGTACCTGATGGTCCCAAACCAATGACAATGGACATGAGTGCAGTCGCGCTCCATCTCGTGTGACCTCTCTGGTTAAACATTAGACGACCTCACTGCTACACTATTTACCCCCCTATAGTAGACACACTACACATACAGGTGAACGGGAAGGAGCGAGGAACTCATATCAACGTCGGGGTTGTTTGAAATGCATCTATGCATCTATTCAGAAAGGGATCTATGCATCTATTCAGAAATACATCTATGCATCTATTCAGAAATACATCTAGTCAGGAACGCATCTAGTCAGAAATGCATCTATGCATCTAGTCATAAACACACTAGTCAGAAATGCATCTATGCATCTAAGCATCTATGCATCTAGTCAGAAATACATCTAGTCAAAAATGAATCTAGTCAGAAATGCATCTATGCATCTAGTCAGAAATGCATCTAGTCAGAAATACATCTAGTCAGAAATGCATCTATGCATCTAGTCAGAAATGCATCTAGTCAGAAATACATCTAGTCAGAAATAATTCTATGCATCTAGTCATAAATACATCTAGTCAGAAATGCATCTATGCATCTAGTCAGAAATACATCTAGTCAGAAATGCATCTAATCAGAAATGCATCTATGCATCTATGCATCTAGTCAAAAATACATCTAGTCAGAAATGCATATGCATCTAATCAGAAATGCATCTATGCATCTAGTCAGAAATACATCTAGTCAGAAATGCATCTAGTCAGAAATGCATCTATGCATCTAGTCAGGAATGCATCTAGTCAGAAATACATCTAGTCAGAAATAAATCTATGCATCTAGTCATAAATGCATCTATGCATCTAGTCAGAAATACATCTAGTCAGAAATGCATCTATTCATAAATACATCTAGTCAGATATGCATCTATGCATCTAGTCAGAAATACATCTAGTCAGAAATGCATCTAATCAGAAATGCATCTATGCATCTAGTCAGAAATGCACCTATGCATCTAGTCAGAAATACATATAGTCAGAAATGCATCTATGCATCTAGTCAGAAATACATCTAGTCAGAAATGCATCTTGTCAGGAATACATCTAGTCAGAAATGCATCTAGCCAGCAATGCATATATGCATCTAGTCAGAAATACATCTAGTCAGAAATGCATCTAATCAGAAATGCATCTATGCATCTAGTCAGAAATGCACCTATGCATCTAGTCAGAAATACATATAGTCAGAAATGCATCTATGCATCTAGTCAGAAATACATCTAGTCAGAAATGCATCTTGTCAGGAATACATCTAGTCAGAAATGCATCTAGCCAGCAATGCTTATATGCATCTAGTCAGAAATACATCTAGTCAGAAATGCATCTTGTCAGGAATACATATATGCATCTAGTCAGAAATACATCTAGTCAGAAATGCATCTAATCAGAAATGCATCTATGCATCTAGTCAGAAATACATCTATGCATCTATGCATCTAGTCAGAATGCATCTATGCTTCTATGCATCTAGTCAGAAATACATTTATGCATCTATGCATCTAGTCAGAAATGTCCAAGGGGACAACAGTCGAGAGTAGGACTGCTAGCTAGCTGGCCTAATGTCAATAGATCATAATCTGCCTCCTGGCCTCAATTATACTGCTTCTCTGTCTCCTTCTTCCCCCTCATGTTGGGGAGGGAGGTATTAGCCATGCGCCTCATCGTGTATTCAGAACCATAATGGCTGCTCTGTGCCTGCACTGCATAGATTAACACCATGGGCCGAAGGGGAGCTACATGTTGGCTCTGGCTTTATGAGCATAGAAATGATGGATGTGAGACCCAAGTGTCATTAGTGCTGTTGTGCTGTGAATTCAGCATTAGATCACAAGAAAATCCACTCAGCATGGTTTCATATCCTGTTAGTGTAGCGCAGCCTTAGACTGCCTCATATGTACACAGAAGGGTAATTTGCTAATGGAAAGGGAAATATTTTTTGTGAGTCACTGAGGTTCGTTTTTTCTTTTTTTTATCTGGAGGGTTTGTCAGTTCATGTCTTCATGCTGCCATTGTCCAAAACTGTCATAAAACAGGCTTAGTTCATCTGGCATTGGCTGAGTGCAGCATGCACAGACATATCATTCCCTTTTCCATTCCTATCCTCACGTTTTCATGAATGCCCCTTTGGCACAGCCTTACTAGCTAAGGTGTATTATCTATTTGACAGAATGACTGGCGTAGGGCATTTGAACAGCCCATAAATTGCCACGCAGCCTGTTCTGTTAAACCTACCAGTTTCCTTCCCTCAGAGCACTTTGTCAGAGAACTATGATGCCAGCACACAAGTAATCACACTCCCGACTTGAGACATAGTGAAATGCAATTAATGGCATAGATCATTTGCATGGCAACATAGCTCATTTTCATAATGTTTCTTTTATTATCCGAGAAAGAAATTAACCAGGAATATATTTACATACCCGATGCCAATGGTAACAGCTTGCTAATTGCCTGTTAGATGATTAATAAGCTTACATCAGATGCTAATGAATCGAGCACTCACTGTTTCGAAGGTACTCATGTGACAGGCCTTGTGTTTTTTTCCATCTTAATTACAGATATAATTGCATACTTGTTGCATTTGCTTTCAAGCAAATACAATCAAATATTGAAAAGGATACTGAATATCTGAATGAATGGAAGACTAACTCATATGATTTGATGGCATAATAAGATACATTTCTTGATAGTAACTTAATTCAGGGTGCTTGATGAAGATGTTTTTAAATATTATTAAATATGTGCGTGTGAATGCGTTGTACGTGTATCATTGCAGTATAGATACAGTATATATTTAGATAGAAAGGCTGTTCTACAACACCGCACCGTACTACAGCACCGATAACATGTGTACATAATGTACAATACATTTCCATCAGGTGTTCCACACTTTCCACCACAAT
Source organism: Forbesichthys papilliferus (assembly GCA_025399855.1). Taxonomy (NCBI): domain Eukaryota; kingdom Metazoa; phylum Chordata; class Actinopteri; order Percopsiformes; family Amblyopsidae; genus Forbesichthys; species Forbesichthys papilliferus. The sequence goes on from JAODOY010002274.1 coordinate 9,751, forward strand.
ATTTCACCACAGCACACTTTTCAGTTGATTGGATCAAATGGGCCTGTTCAGTGCTAATGGCTGCAGCTTTCCTGCTCTCCATTTTCTCTGCTGTCTAATGTTATCTGTGGCCACATTACGTTTCACACATGAGAGATCATTATATTAGGTTCTGTGGGAGACCTCTGTTTGTCTCCAATGCACACTGCATATTCAGGAGGGGCAGAAGTATATTTGAAATAGAATGGATACACACACATGCACACACAAATTCATCCATTTTGTTACTGTTCTATGTCTATTCTTTGTTATATTATTATCATACCCGTTCTAACAGGCAGATAAGCTTTGGTTGATGGAATAAAAGGCCTGACACTTGTGATGCGGAACTGAATAAATCCCTTTTTAAATCCGCAGTTTTGCATCGGTTATTATTTCAAATATCCACTGTATAAATAAAGTCTGAGCTTGCAAGCCCCCACCCCTATCTAAAACCCTCAGCACACATATAAAAACTCTTTTGAGTGACACATGCTCAGTGTCCATAAAAATCATAACACAAAATATGCAAAATCCCTATATATACTTCCAGGCCCTATTTTACAGTGTAATAAAGTGGTGTGGTTTTAATTGTCATGTAGGGCGTTCAGTCAGTGCAGCGATTAGCACAACATTGTCTGCTACGACCCGGTGCAGCTGTTTACTTAATAGTCCCTATGATACAGGGGCTATGCTCTATTTCTTTTGCTGCTTAACTAAACACAACAGGCTGGGTTCAACTCTAGCAGAGGTTCATGCAATATTGAGCAGGGTGGGAGTCTGCACTGTACTCGAGAGATGTGTCCCTCTCAAACGCAGCGCACAGTCAAGCAACTGTGTGTGTGTTTAGTCATGTTCAGTCTGTGTTGGTGCCAAGGTAGTGAATGGCATAACGTTGAGTCTATGAATAATTTCCAGTGTTTATGCTGTTTTTGCCTCATGCGTAGCTATTTTCTAGCTGCTGGCTTTTCTCCCATCACTCATACAGCTCTCCGTCTTCTCTCCGTCTTCTCTCCGTCTGTCTTATAGGTTTTCCTCATCTTTGCCGAGATGATCACTCATTTGAATTCATTTTAGAAAAAATGTGTTGCATTGTTTTACTATTTGTATGTGCATCAGCAGTAAATCAAATAGGAAATTACATGGAGTACTTTTCAACATAAACATAAACCAGGCATTTCAAGTCATTAGGTCTTTATATTGTCTCACGAAATAGTATCAACATCTTTGCTAGATTTATAAAAAGAGGGGAAATGTGCAAAATATAACAATACAGTCTATTGTAAGTGTTAAACTGCATGGCTGACGACATTTCAACATCTACTTTATATTTCTTATTTTTGGCAACGTTTGTTTTCAAAAGTTGATGCTATTTGTTATTATATTATTATATTATTATGTTGTATATTATAAAGATGATGGTTGGGACAAGACCATTGCGGAAACTAACCCAATTTGCGGCAGAGAAAATGCATTTGGGACTCTTTTCCATTTTCCAGCCATACTGTAAGTCCTCTCTGGATGATGTAATGTTTGCCTGCATGGGGTCAACAGGGAAGTGATAATTGCATCATGATGTTGTTAATATGAGCTGTCAATTGCAACAGCTTTTAATGTTTTAATGGCGCTAACAGTTGGACTGGTGCAAAGACGTTTAACACCGGATACCAGAAATGGGGCCCAGATTTGATCTTAGAACACGCTCCACGCCAAAGTTCAGATTAAAAAAAACAATCTTTGACGTGGAAAGGTACTTTGGTCCATGTCAGGTTTCAACTTGGCACGCTCATGGCGATATTGGAGTGCAGCTTTTCAGAAATCTAAGAATGCCAACATATCAGCTGCTGCCTAATGGTGTCCTTGTTATTAATATTATAGTAGTAGCTGGCCTAGATGCTGTTGTAGTAGTAGTAATATATACCTATATATAGCCTATACGGTTTGCACAGTAAAGTAGCCTAATTCATACATTTAACCAAACATTTCCAAAACTGTATAGTACTTGACACATCCTCAAAGGAAATTATGCTCAGACAGGTGTAAACCATTGCATTCAATACAATGTCTATAAAATGTCTGAAAATGCCACAGTTTGAGGCATGAGGGAGAATGGTAGCATTGGCACTTCTCGAAGATGTTGCCAATCATGCAATACGGAAGGAAAGAGTATTTAGAGACCGGGCTGACTTCTTTGTGCATGATGCCGATTGGCCAATTAGCACCATTTTCCGAGAACTACACTATTACAGCTATGTTCCCAGATGGGCCTGAATTTACAGAGATGCACCAACTGCAACCAGGCCATACCGGTTGAGGTGCAATTGCTATCTGTCCTTGGGTTTCTGGCTACAGGAACCTTCCAACGAGAAATTGGTGACCGGTCAGGCATATCCCAGCCATCGATTAGCAGTTATGCCAGCAGTACTGTCTATGAGACATTCATTTGTCCACTCACAGTTCCCATATACTGTAGAGGATATATA
>JAODOY010002275.1:0-12251 GCA_025399855.1 Forbesichthys papilliferus
GTGCATGTATGCGTGCATGCATGTTTGCGTGCATGTGTGCGTGCGTGCGTGCATGTATGCGTGCCTGCGTGCGTGCGTGCGTGCATGTATGCGTGCGTGCGTGCGTGTATGCGTGCATGCGTGCGTGCATGTATGCGTGCATGCGTGCGTGCGTGCATGTATGCGTGCGTGCATGTATGCGTGCATGCGTGCGTGCGTGCGTGCATGTATGCGTGCATGCGTGCGTGCGTGCGTGCGTGCATGTATGCGTGCATGCGTGCGTGCGTGCATGTATGCGTGCATGCGTGCGTGCACGCACACCAATATCAATATAAAAAACACAAAATCCTAACAACAGTGAGAACATGTATTTGTATTCAGCAGCCCCAAAACAAGTCAATGGTTTACCAATTGCATTTCAACACTATACCTCCAAATCACGGCAAATGGATGGATATTCGATGTGTTTCTCTCCTGTTTAGGTTTTCTATGACTCCTTCGTCTTCTCTTCATTTAATTTTGAAATAACAAAAGGCAGAGAAAGGCCTACATTTGATAGCGCAAGGCACTAGGCTACTAGATGTTGGTGTCAGCGTTGTGGTTCGCTCTTTACTAGCTGTCAGTAATAGTCCTGCAACGTCCTTGTTTCTGTTTTCTGGGTCGTCTGCGCAGACGCAGAAGGTAGCTGAAAGAGGGTACACGGCGACGCACAACGAGACGACAGAAATGGTAATGAGGATGTCGCTAGAAGATGCCCAGTCGCTATTCCACACCTTGTTGTAGTTCTAGCGTTAGCACGCTGCTCCGTTAGCACGCTGCTCCGTTAGCACGCTGCTCCGTTAGCACGCTGCTCCGTTAGCACTGTGAGATACCCAATCTTTCAGCTTGCCCATGATTAAATGCGTTTGTAATATTTGAGCATCCGATGCTGCTGTGACGTTACACAATTGTGTATCTTTTTATCTGTGTTATCTTACTATGCTGCCTGTCTTGGCCAAGACTCCCTTGAAAAGAACATTTTAATCTCACTGGGTACTTCCTGGTAAAATAAATAAAAATTGAATGACAAATAATAACATGACTCACTATAAAATGAGGAAATGTTTGCTGCGTATTTGTGGTTTTATTTTCTGTACAATTCTTCTCTAAATGTTCTCTAAATGGACCGAGTCCGACAATAAGATTGAACTGGTCACACTGGTCAGATGTACCGTAGTCCGCCTGTCACGATAACAATTTTTTTTGGCTGATATATGGTCCCAGAAAATAATTGCCATGAACAATATTATTGTCAGAATCATGTAAACAAAGTTATTCCGCTATTGTCATGTGACATTTCATTCATTGCTTGGATAAGTATTAAAAATCAACCTCGAAGTGGAAAAAACACTTAACTTTAACATTTATTCTTCCAAATGTAGTTGGCTGGAATTATGCCGTCAAAAACACCCAACCTCAAGGAACCCTGTCACCTGTGTGTGTGTGTGTGTGTGTGTGCGTGTGTGTGCACGCGCCTAGCGCTGCCTGTGAGCAGGAGCACAACAGCTACTTTCTTATGTCAATATTATCGGCGTCAGAAATATTATGGCGGTCATGTCCATATATTGCACGATAAGTCACTATCGTAATAACTATTGTGACAGGCCTAGATGTACGCACAGTACAGCCTGTGCTCTGTCCAATCACATCGCTCGCCCTGGCAGGGAAACGTGAGGAAACACACCCAGAAGAGGAACTTAAGAAATGTCATAACAAGATTTCACACACTGCCGCTTCACGGAAACCGTTACGACATTCTTCTTCTTTTGTTCACAACTGTTGTGACTGTTGCATAATACCCACTATGGTAGCGTAACCAGGGCAACTGCATATGTCCCGTTACAGAGACTTAAAAGCAAAACACCTCTCCCTTACAGGCTCCGCCCATTGCCAAGGCTGGGATAATGTTGAGTGGTGCGGTCTGCACCACTTTATGTTCCAGCCAGAGCTGTGTTTAATCTCTTTTCAACACACACACACACACACACACACACACACACACACACACACACTTAATATCGTATTAGCCCACAATGGCTGAATAACTTTAAGCACATCACATCTGGCACACTGACGTATCCTCGTGAGACCGGCCGGGTCTTGTCAGCATCAGTCTGGAGCCCTTCCGTTCAAGAGGTTGTCATAAAAGGCAGTGCTAATACATTTCATACCAATCAGAAAAGTGCAACATATCTCCCACAGCTGGAAAGAGTAGCCTGGTTGTGAGACTAATCTCTCCTCTTTCATTTCAGCCTGGAACGTCTCAATGCAAACGTGTTTGTGGCCTGTGTAGAAAACAATCACGCCAATTGAAAGTATTAGCATGACCTGTTTGACACTTTTGAATTGAGAGCTTCCAGACCAAAGACCTCCTTAGATCATATGTTCTGAGCTGCCTATTGCAACTTGGACTGCCACATATCTGGACTTAAACATTTAAACTGTTTGTTCATTCATTCAGGATGTAGGCTACTGGTAGTACTATCAGCCACATTAAATTGGAGCTGGACAGATCATGACGGTCTAAGGAGGCTGGTCTGTCCCTCATCCTGTGAGGAACAGACCAGTAAAAATATATTTTAACTGGTCTGTCTCTCACCCTGTTAGGGACAGACAAGTGAATATATATTTTAACTGGTCTGTCCCTCATCCTGTTAGGGACAGACCAGTTAAAATATATTTTTACTGCGCACACGGCCTTTTAAAGTATATTTTCATGTTTAATGTGATCCAACTGCATCGTCTGTAGGCGATGACGGACGGACGCGGAGGAGCACCGGAACTATTACTACTACTAACAACAACAAATATTTTCGAATCAAGCCCAGCCACACCGTGTCCTACCTAGATCACGTGCGTCACCATGGATACAGGGAAGAGAAGGCGGCGACTTACTTGGAGAGGGAGACGCCCCCGGCCTTGCCGATGAGCTCCTCGTGGCGCAGCACGGCGTCGTCCCACGGGATGTCCAGGAAGGTGAGCAGCGTGCGCATCCACTTCTCCGGGTGCAGCACCAGCTGCTCGTAGTGCACGGCCAGGCAGCGGCCGGCCGCCGCCAGGCACTGCGAGTGCATCGTCTCCACGGCGCGGTTCCACTTGGTCAGGCAGTCCCGGTAGCTGCCTAGGTCGAAGCCGGCGATGGTCACCTTGCGGGAGATCATGGAGTGCACGGAGGCGCGCCCGTCGCGCACCATCAGCACGAACTTGGCGTGCGGGAAGATGCGTGCCAGATAGGCCAGCGACTTGAGCGCGAACGGGTCCTTGTTGCACAGGAAGCGCGCCGGCTCTCCGTGCTTGACGATGACCTCCAGCAGGAAGGCCTGCATGGCGGCGTCCAGCACCTCGTCCGTCACGCCCGCCTCGTCCAGCCGCATCTTCTCGCGGCCCGAGCGGCTCCACATCTGCTTCATGGCCAGGATGCGCGGGATGACGCGCGTCTCCTCGCCGCAGCGCACCTCCGGGTGGGCGTCTAGCATGGCGCGCATCAGCGTGGTGCCGCTGCGGGGCACGCCACCGACGAACACCAGCGGCGTGTCCTTGGTGTAGGAGAACGGGCTGGCGCCGCCCGCCGAGGAGCTCAGGTTGTGGGCACCGCCTGGCACCGCCAGCAGGGTCAGCACGCCGCCCGGGTGCCGGTGGGCGGGGCCGCGCTGGCGGCACTCCATGGCGTGGCGGCCCAGGTAGAAGAAGGTGAGCGAGCTGACCACCACACACGCCACCAGGAGGTTCTGACGCAGCTTGCCGAGCATCTCGCAGGGGGCGGGGCAACAGATAACCAAAGGGGGGGGGGGGGGTAGTTAGGAGGTGGGGGAAGAGGGAGGTGGGTGGGGAGGGAAGGGGAGGGGTGGTCCCTCCCTTCAAGGGTGGACACCCGGGACCAGGCAGGGATCAAGTTCCCCGGTGCACGGCAGCCGCCGAGTGCCCAGCTCCATGAGGCCTGGAAGACACACAGACACACCTGGTCACCACGGGAGCACACCTGGTCACCATGGGAACACACCCGATGAACACACCTGGACACTATTAGAAGCAACCTGCACCTAGTCAGCAAACAGATTAGAGGGAAATAGTTAAAAGTAGGTAGTAAGTCTTTTAGACAGAGTGGATAGTTTGAACGAACACGCACGCACGCACGCACGCTCGGTAGGTTGACCATCATTCCTCCACCCACTAGCGTTTGTCCGGCAAGACACCAGCCAACGACTGGTTAGGAAGATGTGACTGCCATCACTCCTGCTGGCATTTATAGCATTTATATAGCGTATATAAATGTATATATTACAGAAGCACAGGGAAGCTACTGTAGGCCTACGCGGTCACATGATAGGATATTCTTAGGCTCGGATGGTTTCATATGGTTATTGATATAAATAGGAAGTTAGAAATATAGGTTTCTGTATAATGTTTCCCATTCATTTTAAATAAAAGTATTAAAAAGCGTTTGCTCAATTTCTATAGGCTGACTAGTGGTTAGGTTATGTTGTCCTTCATATGACATCAAGACATTCTACTGTAGACCTTCTAACATTAATGAGTATATCAAAATATAAACAGCAGCCTGTGGGACCATGTCCACGACTGGTTGAAACAGTGGATGCACTATAGTTCCTCCACACGTGTTGTGTTATGTTGACAGGACCAGAGACCCCCTCCTGCCCCCACACACACAGCAGGACCAGGCACCCTGTTTTTACCAGTCATAATTATATCTTTCATGAACCTACTGTGTTTTTACAAAGATCTTTCCACTGACAAAAGGGGAAGGATCAGCCTAACCGCTTAAATAACACTCCCTAAGGAAAGCATTTGACAGACAGGCTTGACTAAACTAGTTCAAATATTTAAGGGTTATTTGAATGAACCGTACCCACGTCTGTGTGTTGTTGACACCTCGTTGCCAGCTCCTGCCCTGAAAGATGACTGGTGTTTTCAGTGATGTCATAACTAATGGCAGGCCGACATCTTCATCTGGCTGAATGTTGCTCTATTTTTATGCATCTGTCCTTGATTGTACACTGGGCTGATCTCACGAGATTTAACATATCAATGGGGACCATCTTATCTAAAGACATAAAGATAACTTTACACATGGAGTTATGCAGAAGGTACAATATGTCAGAAACTAGGACACAATAAAAATACAATCAAAACTATCTTGTTGACAAAAATAGATTTTACTACAGCTTTAAACTCACTCAAAGACAACCTACGCTACCTCGGTTTCAAGCCATTTTGTAATAGGACCTTTGTACGTACATTGCCTTAGTAACAGCAAACGCCTAGCGATCATCCACATGTGTAATGAACTGAGCTGCAGCTGAATACGCTCAATTATTCAATGTGTCACGAATCACGTTGTTCAAGCCTCTCCCTGATGCAACCAACCTCAATCCCCGCTTCACAGTCTATGAAACACTGTCCAACACAGACACAGTCTATGCAGCAACACTGTCCAACACAGACACAGTCTATGCAGCAACACTGTGACACTAGACACACTTGAACAGGCTTTTACACTTAGCAGATTTATTGCATATCGTCATTCCTCCTGACATTGAAGCGCGCAGGCTCACACAACCTGCAAACGCCCTAGTTGTCAGGTTACACCAGGTCCTTTGAATGACAACACACTACAGCCAGGCCAGAGCCAGTCAATACGAGACGTCATTAGCGCGGTGCGTTAACAAACAGTAACGTTAGGTGTTGTGTCATGTAGAAACCACGACACACAGAGCAGCCGGCTCAGGTAACAAACAGGCGTTTGATTGGATGGCGTGAAGACCCTGAGTGGACAGGAGTCTTCCACAGCCAGTTGGTTCTAGGAGATGGGAAGGTGGAAATTGGGAGCGTGGCAGTTCTGGTGGAGGGAATGACTGCTGCGGTTAAGCTTTAGCGCCTTCTCACGTTACACCTTCCTCCGCAGTGCAGAAGAAGAAAACAAAAGGATGTGTTTGTGTTAAATTAATTGAAGCTCTTCTCTCGCGTTACCGACATGGGATCCTCACAGGATGTTCTCCCCCATTGATCTGTTGGGGAGGCTGGGCGTGAGGTGGGCTGCTCTCTGCGGAGCAACAGTGAAACCAGACCACAGGAACATTTAATAACAAGTAAGGCTAGGAGCTTCGCCGGGCCCTGGTGGGAGAATCACTGGGACGGGAAGAAGGGCAGGGAGGGGGGCTAGCTCTGGCGCTAGCGTTAGCTAGCCTAGTGGAGGCGGGAGGAACAAAACTGGATGAGCAGCGGTTTGGCCCAGACCCTCGAAACGTTCCAAGTTAAGTTAAAGGTCGCCAACCATGAACTGCCTCTTTGCTAATTATTCCCATAACCTACTGAATAAAACCACACTCTCTCACTCACACGTCAACCTCGATGATGTATATTTCCTGTGTTACTAATCCTAGAGCTCTCTCTCTCTCCCTCTACCCTATATACTATAGCCTGTTTTTAGTGTGTACCCTATATACTATAGCCTACTGTTTTTAGTGTGTACCCTATACACTATAGCCTACTGTTTGTAGCCTATATACTATAGCCTACTGTTTGTAGCCTATATACTATAGCCTACTGTTTGTAGTGTGTACCCTATATACTATAGCCTACTGTTTTTAGTGTGTACCCTATATACTATAGCCTACTGTTTGTAGCCTATATACTATAGCCTACTGCAGCACAAAGCCTAGGCTGCCTTACCTTGCTCCTCTGGAATGACTGTAAAATCCACTGGATAAACGCACGCACACGCACACACACACACACGATCGATGACAAACAGGGGGGCAGCTGTGAGGAGTTAGTAATTGGTGCCGTTAGCGTCCATCAGCCCATGTAGCCTACAGCACCCTGCACACAGCCCTGCCTGGGTCCAGGCCTGGACCGAGCTGAACCACCGAGGCAGGGATGGCAGCAAGCAGTTAATAAGTGACAAACTGACACTACGGTGGTCTTGCACATTCACCTTGTAAACTAACACCATTTCCGAGGGCTGGCAGATTCAAATGACAAGATCCGTTGCCTCACGAGAGCGGTCCTCGCCGTCACACTGCTAAATCAACCACATCCTGAAAAAATGCGTGCTGTCTGACGGGAACCTGAATGTCATACGCAGTGAAACACAGGCGTGTAGGCAGGACCACATAGAGGCACAGCAGATGGCAGCTTGCGTGTGTAGCTGGAAGCATAGCATACGCGGCTGCCTCTAACCTGGAGCTGAACCTCAGACTCTCCACTCTGTAGGCCTATCTCCCTTAAAGGTGTAGTCAGTCCGCTCTGTAGGTGTATCTCCATTAAAAGGAGCAGTCAATCCGCTCTGTAGGTGTATCTCCATTAAAAGGAGCAGTCAATCCGCTCTGTAGGTGTATCTCCCTTAAAGGTGTAGTCAATCCGCTCTGTAGACCTATCTCCATTAAAGGTGTAGTCAGTCATTCTGGAGAAACTGTTGAAATTCAAGCTCAAATCAAAAACATCTCTCTTTTCAATGCCACAGGGTGTTTCCTGAAAATTGGACACACATTGCGAAGCCTGGGATTGCGTTGTGTGGTGCGGCCCACCCCACTTTGTATGCGTTTTTATTTCATCGTGCACACAGAACGGACAGCGAGTGAGGAGACAACACGTGTGTTAGCTTACAATCACTGACTTTACCTTTAGAGTTTAGTCCACAAACTGACACAGCCACTGTCTGCTTCACTGTATCCTCCATTGACTTCCAATGCTTCCCTGGAAGGTTTTTGGGTTGATTAGACAAGGCCTTCATCTACCTCTACCTCTTGTTGCAACTCTGAAATTCTACCTACATCCACTTTAACAAAAGTAACAATTGCTTTGTAACTGAAGTGCTTAAGCACGAGTATTTTTCTTCACTGCCAGTCACTTCGGAGAGGAGTGTCTCCCATAATGGGCAAACTGTATTGTTATTAGCATGTATGCAGGCTAAAAACACAACAGCTGAGCGTTATTCTTGCAGAAGGCACATGCATGCACGGCTTAGCTTGCATTCATCATTAGCCATTGGAAGGCATTCAGACCATATAAACAGAGTGCTGCTGACAACATTAGCAACTCCAAGGGGTTTTAATTAGTCGGCTGAGCAGACACGGGCTGGAAACAGGCATGATGACACCTCTATATTAACATCTCCCCATGAATTATGGGTCCATCAATCGCTCCTGTTGCACGGCAGCAGAAGCAACGTTAACATGGTTGCTGCTGAAGGCACTGGGCTCTGTCCAACATGCACGCTCATGCATGCACACACAGGCAGCAACAAGATGAAGCACCTGAGATTAGAGCCATCATCACCCTCCCTGCTGCCCCGTGAATATGATGGGGGGGGGTTGAGACTCAGAGAGGGTGAGACAGACAGACAGACAGACAGACAGACAGAGAGAGAGAGAGATATACAAATACAGAGGTACATTCAGAGAGAAACAGAGAGAGAGAGGTGAGAAAGTCAATAGTGCGTTGTCACCCCTTGTGATTGACATTTAACAGTCGGAGCAGTTCATCGTCGCTCTGTTTCTCAACCAATCAGCAGTCACCCAAGAAGCTAGCTCACTAGCATAATGTTCTTGTCATTACCACACACACACACACATGCACACACACAAATTAATTAACAATATATATGCGCTTGCAACTATAAATAGGTATTTCTCACACACACACACACACACACACACACACACACACTGTCACACACACACACACACAACTCCTCTATTCATTTAATATAGGAAATTCCATTTGCTAGATTTTAACTTCTAATTTAACAACAGTTTAACCCTTTTGAGCCGATTTCACAAACATGGATAATGCTTATAATGGCATATGACAAATAATGTTTCATTTTAGTCTTGAAACGGGCCCTTGGCCTCTATCCTACACCAGCTGATGAAACGTTTTGATGCTGAATTTATTGAACATTGTATCGTTGTTGTGTTTACTCTGGACAACTCTGTTGTGGGTTTATGGCACAAAGTAAGTACAGTTTGCTGTATTTGTGTACCATTTTACACAGCAAAGAAGAATACGAATTAGGAAGGATTTAACAAATAAAAGACATATTGGCTAAACAAACAATAGATGTGAATATGCTGTAGAAAGGGAAACATTACTAAGACTAATGGCAGTTAAAATAAAAAAAGATTGATAGGAGGAAAATTACATTATCAACCCTAAACAAAAGGTCATAGCAATAAGTCAGTATAGGCAGCCTATATGTTTTTGTGAAACCCGATAGATGGCCATTGGCTAGGCTACATATGGCGGCTCAGGAAAAATAAAATCCTGAACATCAGTCTGTGGACTGGAAGACTAGCTGCAGACCTACTGCCTGACAGCAACATGGAGCGTTTTGGGTGCCTACCATAATTAACAGCTTGCATGCCTGCATGAGAAAGCATTGAGTTAACAAGAGCTGATATAAAAATGCCAACTGGGCTGGCCCTTGCCAAGTCATCGCCCACTTTCAGAGCAGATGTGCTGGTCTGGCCTATCAAAATGGCTCCCAGACGGGAGAAGAGTGGGTCTGAATATCTAATGTGAAGGTTAGCTATAGTCCAGACAGCTATAGGACACTTTCTGGACCGGTTCAGGCCCTGCCTTGCAGTGTTGTGGTCCAGAAGCTGACTAGGTTGGTGGAAATACAGCTCCACTTAAGTGCGTATTCCAGCAGCAAGGCAGCTGTGATACCACTGTGTGTGAGTCTAAACTGCTCGGTCTCTGGCTGAGGCTGTGCAGAGCTCGGTAAAGAAATACAGATCAGAACTAGGTCGCGGTCTCTTCTCCTCAGCATATGTCCTACTGATGTGGGTCCGAACTCTCCATAGCGCCATGCCCATGACGACAGATGATGATGTAAACCATATTCGGTGCCTTGCGAATATAAAAGCAACGACTGCTTACGTAGTCTATTATAACAGCCTGCGTACGGCCTCAGGGTTCTTTTGATGTTTGACGTAGCCTCTAATCCACTAGAACCACAGCCCGTCAGACAGGCGTGCTGTTAAATATTCGTATCTCAGGCGTATTGAATATAGGGCTACAGTTGCCGATGCGGCATAGCAAAAAGAACGATAGCGATATTTGTGTACAGCTGATGGGGAAAACGTCATGTGGGTCCATTATGTGCATTAGCTGTGGATACTATCATAGGCTACTACAGGATATTAATACGCGTTAGAGGGGACACAAATATGCGAGCAGTCTACAACTGGATGAAGTAGGCTATGTGAAACAGCCTTGGTGTTTGGCCAGGGGGGTTTCTAAAAATCCATGTAGGCAACATGTAGGCTATCACTATAGTGTGTACCCTATAGCCTACTAGATAGCCTACTACATAGATGTGCTCCTACTGGTGTAATGCATTTAACACATAGGCGTATTTGATCGGACAGCCTCTTCGTGGAGCCAATGTAGTTTCCTATCTGCATGCCACACATGGGCCAAAATGACTAGATTACAAACACAAAAGCCACGAACGCTTAATTAAAAAGCATAACTACCACACGACTGTTCAGAAAGCCACAAAAATGAAGGCTATGCGAATGGTGTCGCAGCTTGCGTAGCATATACAGCGGGGAAGGGAATGAGGGGACATTGCAACACCGCTGCCTCAAACCCTGAAAGCCCTGAAACCCACCTAATGTTAATGTCCGTCGCTGAACCGCACTCCGCTCAATGTTTCCAGCGAGTCCTCCAGCTCCGCCGATACATACCGGTCTGCTCCGTAGGCTTCTGTGTGGCACACACAAGACAACTTCCAGGTTTGAAGGATTTGTTCAGATAGTTGAGTGAGGTGAGATCGCTGGCCTACTACTAAACTGCTGTAGTGTCCGTGATAGACAATATATAATTGGGCCAAAATGCAAGGCTTGTATGTGTCAGAGCGCCGGATTGGATCAGGTTCGCCTTGGGGCGGGATTACGGATTTTTTAAAGATACAGTTTTTTTCTCGGTTTTTTTTTCTGTTAAATCTTTGCACGAACACAATCCTTATAAAATTTAAGTTTAAAACTTGTAAATGCAAGTGAGATAGGTTTTCCGTCTGTAGGCCGATACTAGGCTACTTACAAATGAACACACACGTAGCCAATTATAACAAAGATAGATCTATATTATGGATGTGCAAATATAGGCCTATTTCTCAAGTTAATTATGCAGTTACACATTTATTTTATTTGGGGACACCTAACCATAAATATGACAGACTACATCATGTCATATGCAAAATAGAAATGTAGAAATCTAAATTATTTCTATGATATGGTTTCTTGTAATGTTAAACTGTTCTTATTGTAAAAATGAAACCTAAGCATTTTCTATTAATTGCACTGAAAATCCTGCAAACTATTTACACAGACTATTTTTTATTCACTTAACAATTGGCAAAATTGCAAACATATTTAAAGTATATTTTAATTTGGTTAACAACTGCAAACGTTTTTTGTTTTTTTCTGGGTGATAATACACTTGTACTGATTCTTCACTCCTGAATTATGGATTATTGAACACTTGTAGCCAATGCATTAATAAATTGTGCCAAACTTAATGCACAATCTTTGCTTTACACAGTTTGAAATTCAATAACACACTTCTAGCAAAACTGTATTGGTCTGTCTGTACATCTATAGCCTACACTCTTTTGCCAATTGCTTGTCCACACTGACAAAGGTGAAACAACTTTCAGATAATCCGTTCACTTACAAACCAGATTTGAAACACAAGCAACAAGTAAGCATTGTGTTCGAACAGCTGTGGAGACCAACTGTGGATAGAATTCACATTCATACGCTGTACTGTAGTTTGTTGACATTGTATTTGAGAAAAAATAAATACCGTAAAAATACAGTAAAACTGTTTTAGAGCACAAATGAAGAAAAATAACAACATATAAATGTAGACAAGGAAACACCCCAGAATGCAGCATTATATGTTGCCAATAAAAGGTTCGATATTTTAGACAATTGATCGGTTGATCAAGCGCATCACACATTCCCCTTCTAAGACATTTCTTATATCATATTACTTGATGATGTGAAGGTTGAAAAGTAGTTTTGAGAATTTAAATTCTGATCTGAGAAATATACCAAAGCGACAGAGAAAACAATCACAGTAAATAAATGACTTTTTTCCTTTATTTGTAATGCTGATGTGTTGTGTTTGGAATACACATTCATCCTTTACATCAGTGTGTAGTTGCCAGTAGTGGCCTACTATACTACTATACTGTATAT
>JAODOY010002276.1:0-12251 GCA_025399855.1 Forbesichthys papilliferus
ATATATATATATATATATATATAGTTTTAATTATGTTCAGTTTTGCTGTATCTACAAAATAGCACGACATACCTGATTAAAACACCTCTTCCCTAGTCATTATTGCACATATTATTTTTCACCTAATACCTCCATGTTGGAGTTGCTGTCAAAGGTCCCCACAATGATATTAATATAAGCATGTGTGTGCATGCTTCATTCTTCAGAAGCATCCAGCTGAATCCCAAACACTTTCAAAACCACCTGCGTCAAGCTGCAATCTATAGAATGCTGGGAGAACCATCCGCTGCTGCAAAGTAAGATGTGTGTTTGTGTATGTGTTTTGGTAAATTTATTGTCTCCGGAGAAGCAGGTAAACTACAGTAACACTAGGCTACACACAGTAGTACGCCATAAACAGATTAACATAACCATAGTTCGTGTGTATGTGGCAATGTGACTTGCATTCATGCACAGAGCTTAATTGCCCCACATATAGGCTAATGCCTTAATTAATGGGAAACATAATTACACAAACAATAATAGACTAATAACATCCTCTATGGCAACCCTAACAGCCTGACTGACAAGCCATTATATATTTAAACTCACTTTACTATGCAAGTAGACTACAATACCTAGAGCATTGTATTTCTATCTTTATAGTATGCGCTTATGTCACATACTGTGTCACACACACACACACGCGCACCCTATCCACACACACACCACAAAAACAATCTACTTGAGCACTAATATCAGACAACAGACACCTCAAACCGTTTTAGTGTGAATGAAGTCATTTGTATTGTCACATGTCTCCTGTTTCTACACAGTGAGTGGCTATTCTCTCTCACATATTGTCTAGCCAGGATTAAATCCTTGTGTGTCCTTTTGTGTCAGTCTGTGTGTATCTGTGGCTTTTTAAGGCGTGAATGGGAGGGTAGCTTTTGTGAATTCACTGCATATTTCCCCTCTGTCGCTCTCTATTTGAAGCACTTTCACACATACTGTACACACACACACACACACAGGACAAAAGGACCAATTACATCAACATGCTGCCAAGTATCCATGAATAAGAGCCAATTTTTCCACTTGCAAGCTTAATGAATCCGTTTGTCTATCTGTCCATCTCTATCCAGTCTGTCATGCTTAGATGGGCGGATGCAGTTGATAGACAGACAGATAGCTGCTACATGTAAATGTGATGTCATCATTGTTGGACTGTTCTGCTCTGGGTGGGCACGAGATGCAAACAGCTTGGTTGGAGGTGTGTGTGTGTGCGCGTGCATGTGTAATGACGTGTGCGCGCGTGTGTGTGTGATGAGGAGATACAAAGCTCGGTTTTCAGACTTGTCGCTCAACCTCCCCGCCCCCCAAATATCCCCTCGACTGTCCGTCCTCCTCAGTCCCTGTCCGTCCTGTCAGTCTAGTCTGTCCGTCCATCTGCCTACTCTCTCTGCTGATGGGGCGAGCCTCTTGTCCGTCCGTCTGTCTGGGGTTCCCGTCAAAATGTCCCGATCAGCAATAACTCTCGATTTCTCTCTCCTCTGAGATCATCCACTCTCATCTGCCCTTCAGTAAAATTCACCAATGAATGATTTTCTTTCTCTTACGCACGCACCTCACTCATACACACCTCTTCTACGTCCAAAATGAACGTGAATACATATTTGTTAGTTTCCTTCCCCCACCCACTCAACGTAATCTGTCTGAAACTAATATACTATGAACTATAGTCATCAAGAAGTTGACACGGTGTACGTCGTGAGACACTGTGGCCTCAAGTTGCCTTAGTTCGACATGCTCCAAGAACTTGCAGCACGCACGTGGAAGCCCATGTTTTGTGGCAAGAGGTTTACTGCACCGAGAAGAACTGGCACTGGCGCAATACACACCCCATTCAAAAATTCCTTCTCGGTTTTACTGCTAAGCAAAAAACATTTTCAGATGCCACAATTGCCTCATGTGGTGCTTCATAGTATTATCTTAATGCTTATGTACATACATTATTTCTAACAACGACAATAGCCAGTTTGGACAATTATTTTTCATGATACATAGTCAGCCCAGAGCCATGTAGAAGAGAGTGGCGTCAATGGAAGTTATTTTCAATGGTCACATGGTTCATGGAGATGCAGAACAGTTCCAGGAAGTGCTTGGTGGGAAATTTGAATCGATAAACACAGACACATAACTGCACTTTTGTAATTTAGTAGTCAATAAAGCAAAGTATGTTTACATTTTAATTTGTAGGATGCTATTAATATTTTCAGCTAACTTACAGGAACTGTTTTGAGGATCCACAATCCGCCATTGCTGTGAAACAAATGGTCCATTGAAGGGATGAGTGTTGCATCAACAGAGTTGACGCAACACTCTTCTACATGGCTCTGCCAGGGCCATAGCAGGTTGAGCCGCCTTTGTTTTCTCTATCCATTTGTTAGTCAATGCTTTGAGTAAATACCTGCCCACCCATCCAGAGATCTAACCCACCAAGTTATCTTATACAGCATGTACAGGTACCTTTATTGCAGTTAGTTAAATATATACGTATTTTACTGTTCTAAAAGCAAAGTGAGGGGTGCCCTTGTGTTTAAGCATCCTTGAATCAAAGGATTCTGTGAACCATAATCATTCTCACAGCTGACATTAAAAGTAACACCAGGTTGTCATCATCTTGTGCTACAATCCTAGGCATATTTTGTCACTGAAGATGTCAGACAACAGACGTCCTTTCCGTGCCTCTTCATTCCTCTGTTACTGTGGACAATGGCTTTGTAATTGTTGTTGCTAAAATCAGCTCTGCCATTATGCAATTGGCGGTCTGAGCTACATGCCCTACTGTCATGCGATCAGACTGGGTTGAGTTCAACAGTTCAAAGTTAGCTGTGTGTGCAGGGAGTCAGACGCACTGTTTAGAATCACATCCCCTTCATGTTTATTGTAGTCTGCCTTCAAAGCCAAACTGAGCCTTTTAAAGCACAAAATAAGCTTTACCGTGGGCTATAAAAAGGTACCCATTGAAACAGAATAGGCGGCAGGCATAGTTCCTGGCATGGTTTGCCCTAGTGGGAGCGGGGCTATGGCTGACGCACGCACACAGCATTTGGTTTTCCATTGTAACACTGCTGAATAGAATACATGCACCTCGTGTTGTGTTGAGGTCCTTGTAGAATGGGGAAGGTGTTTTTGTGGGGAAGGAGGGGGGGTGTTTGTTTTTTTGTTTTGCATTTTACTTTCATGGGAAACTGGTGACATATGGTTTGTGATGGGCACTTTATGCGTTTATCCTTCTGTCCCCAGTCCCTGGTTAGAGAAGAGGAAGGAGACGGACGCACATCACATCTAAATATTTCATATTCAACATTCGATGGTCTTTGTTCACTCTTTCTTCATCTCACCTCCCATTATGCAAACAGAATTTTTGCCAAGCTAGGCCAATTGTTTGTTTGTTTGTGTGCGTACGTGCACGTGTGTGCGCGTGCGCTTGTGTGTGCGCACAAAAAGTGTAGCATGCCAAACATCTTTCTCTTGGGAATAGTGTGCGTTTGTGAGCATGCGTGCGTGTGTGCGTGCGTGCGTCCAGAGTGCTGACACCAGTAAAACAACAATGAATGCAGATTGCCTGGCCACAGTGGCTTCTATTTCTCTCGCCCGCCTGCCTTGCTGCACGGTCTTTTTTTTTTTATATGAAATAAAAGCCGCCAGATATTTTTACTGATGATCCACCAACCTTTTATTTCTTATCCCCTGCCTGTCAGTCTATCTGCCTGACTTACATTCACATTAAGGGAGTCTGGCAGAGCCAGCTTTTACAAACGTAAAGTCTGGGACACAGGGCTGGCCACCTGCGTCAGTACCCTGCTACTTGACAAGCGAGGTATTTTGATTGACATGCACGACAACTAGAACTCAATGACCAAGTCCGACGTTAAACTTACAATGAGGAAAACTTAACAGAAAATCTGTCAAATTTGAAAAAAAAAAAAAAACACATAACGGTCGGCGACGCGGAGTGGGTCGGTACACAGAGTTAAACTATAGTCTCAACTTCAGGCGTTGCGATTGACGTGACTACCAACGGGAGCTAAGGATACAGTCAGCTCTGCCATTGGTGGATTTGCAAGCCCCCCGCTGTCCTCAATTAAGCGTTGTATTACAATAATAGAGCAGATGTGATAACAGAACTGTTACATTTTAGAAGTAAATTAAACAGTATTCATATTATCAAAGTGATTTCTAATAACACATTCAAAACCCAGCATTGCTGGTCGCCAGCATAAGGTATATTCTGCATGCTGGAACCAGCATGGAATGCTGGTTTGCTGGTACCCTGGCATCCCATGCTGTTTGCTGGTGTGTTGGTATACCAGTTAGACCAGCACTAACCAGTATGAACCACCATGGAATTCATGCTGGTTTATGCTGGATTTTGTAGCAGGGATACTGCAGCAGTATATCCTTTTGATAGTGGAAAATACAGAAAGACAACAAGGTGATATCCATTTCTATCATATTTTGTGTGTTATAAAGTCTGATATTCACCAGTTAAAGCTGCATGGCACTACAGAATAACAGAACAGCGTGTCAGCGTGGGGGGTGTCTCAACCAGCAATGAACTGTACAGACTGCATCTCATTTGCATGGTAAACAGAAAGGGAATGTGTGTGTGCGCATGTGTGTGCGTGCATGCATGTTGGTGTGTGTATACTGTTGGAAACTGATCAGTAAACATACTTAAAGCAAGGTGATGGTAACACTAAGGAAATGAGAATAAGCCATTTTTGTACATTGGTTATATGCACCCGGTTCATTTATAGAAACTATAAGAAACTATAGAAAGGTCCCAGAATACTACCAATTGCGTTGCCATGTGCGATGTGTACGAGCGCTCTGGCTGCTCCAACCATACTTCACGCTGATGCGTCGGCTATTAAAGTTCTTTGAAATTAGCAATATTTATACGTATTTTATGTGCACACATCGTTTCCTGTAAACAATATTGGTGTAATTAAAGATATTTGCTGAAAAGAAATATGTTTTATATGCCTAGAACACTCATTTGTGAGGTTAGTAGGGCATCTGTAGTGGGCTTCAGCCGGTCCCAAATGCACAGTCAACGCGCACATGTCTGCGTGGAGGAAATATTTGGAGGTGCGCGATAGTCCGTGGACCTGCAAGTTCTGCGGATGCGATAAGTATGCCGGGGGCTTTTCACATCCACAGTACTGCTTCTTCAGATAAAAACATACAGTAATGAATTTCATGCAAACCAAGATACATATTATTTAAGTGGAAATGGAGGAGCTTGTCTAAAATGTTAAAAACTGAGCAGTGGTCTACCTCGCACATGCTGTCTATTGTTGAAACTACAAACCTGTTCAATAAAATGTTAAAGAATAAATGTAAATATAAAATTGTATTGCATTCACTCAAAATAATCTTATATTAACATGACCCTGCACTTGTCTATGCCTGGGTGATATTTCTTGGCAGCTACCAGGATTAATGAACAAAATCTCCACAGATGTTGTCACGCCACGGTAATGTCCGTCCCTGGACAGCTGTGTGTAAATGGAGCAATTCATTACCATTGTCAATGTAATCTATTGTATCCCCTTTTCATGCAACAATTTAGATACAGTACTTTCTGGGCAGCGATTGCAGTCTGGGGTTATTACTGAAAAACTCCTCTATACGCTGACGTGTGCACTGTCATGGACTCATGGGATATGTAGTTGTTTACGGTAATACTGAAAAACATTTGCAGTTTCGCCTTATAAAGCAGTGTTCAAATACGTAAATTTTAAGGGTAAATATAATTATTTTTTTCTGATCGATAAGGCACTATATATTGGAAACTATAGGTTATTTTGCAAAACTCTACACTAACTCCAGCAAAACACTATCTCTTGCAAAACAAATTTTTTTTAAATTATTTGCTACACACAGAGTGTGAATGCAAAACACTTGATTTTGAGTGCAGGGCATAGCCACTTCCAATAAAGTTTTGTCCTACATGTAGCATACACATTGTTGTTCAAACCCAATTTTTACCCCATGCCTATTTATAGTGCTTAAGCTCTGGTTTGTAAATTAACTCTTCTTTTGCAAAAGGTGTGATATAACATTTCTGTAAAGCAGAGAATGTGCGTTAAGTTTGGCACACTTTGCCATCATTGAACAAGTGTTCAATAATTCAGGAATTGTGCTTATAAAAATAAAGAACAAATGCAAGTATGTTGTTGGCATTCATAAAAAACTGTAATGGTGGATACCCACTAGAAAATTGGATATCTCAGCTTTTTAAAAACTGATAGGGGCATACAGTATAAACACATACTGTAGACCAGGGTTAGGGAACCCTGGTCCTGGAGAGCCGCAGCCCTGCGTGTTTTAGATGTCTCCCTGCTCCAACACACCTGATTCTAATGAACAAAGTTAGAAGTGTGTGTGTTAGAAGACTGATAACGACCCATTCATTATAATCAGGTGTGTTGGAGCAGGGAGACATCTAAAACATGGAGGGCTGCGGCTCTCCAGGACCAGGGTTCCCTACCTCTGCTGTAGACTGTAGT
Source organism: Forbesichthys papilliferus (assembly GCA_025399855.1). Classification (NCBI taxonomy): domain Eukaryota; kingdom Metazoa; phylum Chordata; class Actinopteri; order Percopsiformes; family Amblyopsidae; genus Forbesichthys; species Forbesichthys papilliferus. Next base: position 6,564 of record JAODOY010002276.1, read on the forward strand.
GGAACAGATGCTATAGCCAGGAAGTTGTGGCTTGTCACTTCCGGGTGTTTATTGTGAAACTGTTTTTGTTTATTTAAGAAATCCTATTTTGCATTGTAAGCCACACCCAAAACCAATACAGTATATTCTTTGTGTATGACAAAGTTAATACCAGTATAACCCCCGCAATCCATATTTCCCTCTTTTCCAAGCTTTGGTAGACATTTGTCAGTTGGCCACAGGGGGTTGTGCACCTCTCTCTCACTTTAAAGGTAATAGCGGTATTGATCTATGTCCACTTCTGTTGCTGGGTGACAGGCAGACCGGTGGTCAATATGCATTATTTGCAGGCTCACTCGTTGTGTGTGTGTGTGTGTGTGTGTGCGCGCGTGTGTGCATGTGCGTGAGCATGAGAGTCTATGAAAAATATGTTGACATGTATTACCAAGACAGTTTACCTTGTTCATTGTGTGTGTGTGTGTGTGTGTGTGTGTGTGTGTGCGCGCGCACACACATATACACTCTCTACAGAAGACCTTTTTTGGCTGAAGCTAGGCAGTGACAGTGACAGGCTGTCGGTGAACTGACTGATCAGATGCCAATTGAAATTGGCAAATGTCCATTATCCATAATGAGAATCGGGCAGCTTTCTTTGGCTCTAATGGTCCCAACCAATTTTGCAAAGCAGAAGGCATTGAGCTGTTTACATTAAGGGAGCTCTTCTTTACAGTGCCAGCTAGTTTGTATACTATATATACACTGAATATATAAATACTGTATACATTATTATACATTTCTTATTTACAGTTTAAATAAAATGATGACAACAAAGTCTAAAAATAAATATGTACAATATATATTTGGTAAAGATGTTTTCATTTCTCACATGCTTTTGGGTGGCTCTTTCAACATGAATAACTATTATATCCACTTTTTAAACATTTTACAATTCCAGTTGTATGTTGGACTAGAATAAACCGCACTGTACATTCATGACGAGAAGAAAACAAGTTCAGGCAGGACACGAGTCACGTTGCCGAATCGTCAGCTGACAGACCAGCTGATTGCTGCTATACTGACTTGATATTTTGTGGGAACCTTGACATCAATCGTGTGCGTGTACGTGTGCATGTACGTGTGCATGTACGTGTGCATTAGTTAAAGTCATGAAGGACTCATTCTGAGAACCCGCTGGCTACTGTACATTGTCTGATTGCGATAAAGCCTCTGGGTCTAAGTTCCTATTATTTTTGGAATATTTCCAGGTTTCCGGTGTAGCCAGCTTAATGGTACGAATAAAGCATCATTAAGCATTTTCCTCCCCAGCAGGGGGAGGAAATTCCCCACTACATTTTACAATATATGCTACACCACTTAAAATGTATTTTAAGTAGTGTAGCAAGCATGACACATTGTGGTTAACGGCTACACTGATGTTAAAATACTGAGTAATGTTAATGTTCTACTTTGTTTTTACATACTCGATAGTCTTGTCTACAATGTTAACATTATACTGATTATAGGCTACTGAGAAATACTTAATATAGAGTTTTTTTTTAATATAGATGTTTCGATCTATGCAGCTATAAGAAAATCTTGGAGGCAACACAGTGGGGTATAATTGGGCTTCCAGCACGTGTACTTGTTTTATAGGAATACTCTAGTACCACTGGTGGATTTAGCATTACAATGCTGCCTTCGTCCAGAATGGCTGCATTGTAATTCTAGACTCATTTCCCGATCGTTAGATAATATGATTACAGAGACACACAAGTGTGGTTTGATAGGCGTTGTGAGCAAGGGACTATGCCTTAGTGCGCTGGAAGCATTGAAGAAGAATTGCGTTCAGTTCAAGTCTTGGTGTGATAATCTCAGTATTATTTGAACATCAACATTTGCCGTCTCTGAACAGACAAACCTTTCCCGCTCAAGGAGGCTGCAAAGGTCCGTTTTTTAATGATTTAGAGATGATTCGGCCATCATTCTCCATTTATGAGGCGTCAATGTGCCGTGCGATACGGACTTGGGCCACATGCTGACCCTATTGATGTCCCTACACGCATCTCTCTGTGGTCTTCATGCGTTATCTGCTACCATGTGATGTGTCTATGAGCTAGTTCTCTGGCCACCGCCTGACCAATCACATGGTGGTCATGGTGGCGCTATTCATCATCTATTGACTTGGGAGTTGTCTATCAACTGGATGAGCTCTGTCTCTAGAGGGAGGGTTATTTATTTTTCTCCAATACAGTGAACAGAACCCCCTCTTTGGATTTTATTGATCACTATCCTTGCGCACACGCACACACACACAATTGATGCAGCTTGTTATGCTGAATTAGCTTATCATAAGCTATGCATGCTTAATTTGCTTCCTTAATCAGTAACACGGTCCCTCTAAAAACGTCATTTCTTCATTGTCTTATCATGCCATTTCAATGTCATTTTCTGCACAATTAGTGTCAAGGATGTGAAAATGATGACGGTTAGCAATCCACCTAAAACATAGTTTCAGTAATTGCTTGGTTGAGCAGACCTTACCAGTAGCTGGTAAGGCTGTGTTCAAACATTTCTTTTTTTTGATTGAAAGCGCTGGCCTGGGCATTTTTACTGGGGAAAAAAAAAGCAGCTGAAACCGTTTGTTGTTATGGGAAACACCAGGTCTCACTACGTCATTTGTGATTGGTCAACTGTCAAAAAAAGCGGTTGATGTAGCGCGTTTTCTTCTGGGAAGTTGAACTTTTTTCAACTGAAAAAGAAGCCTAGAGCTGCTGGAAAAAGCATCTGCGGCAGCATTTACATTCAGCGCTCATGGCGCTTTTTAAAACACGGTCCGCTCCATAGGGTTACAATGTAAAAAAAAAAGGTTGACAGCTTCCAAAAAGAAGTTACTTCTGAACGCGGCCCAACAGTAGTTAGTTGTTAGTACATTGTCACTATCTATAAAGCTATTGCAATATACATCTTGTAAAAGTTGACATGACAAGAAATGTCAAGAGTTAAAAAATTGCTCAAATCAATACAGACACAGAAATCAGTAGTAAAAGCACACCAAAGTGATACGTCAAAATAAGTATTTGTTATTGGGTCTTCTCTGAAATGTAATAAGTTTTAGCATTCTGTTAGTGTGAGTTTCAGAGGTGAAAGAAAGCCCTATATTTGCCAGATTTAATTGTGGATTTAAGAGAGGTCAGATGACAATCGATTTTTGCTGGCTTTCTTAGAGGAGTAGTTTAACAGATAACATGTTTCAAGTAACTGAATGGGAAGCAAATGAAATGGCTACAGAGAGGGTGTGACTCAGCATAAGCCCAGTGGACTATTTAGACATGCTGTACTAAATTTGACGTTTTGGTGGATCTGCTGCTGTAAAAGATTCAAGTAAGAAATGTGAAAATAATAGTTTTAGTGGTTGAGCAGGAGGGAAACAGTGTGGTGAGGGTGGACACACACTTTAAAGGTGGTGTCAGTTATCCTGGAGAAAGATTGTTGATACTGTCCTTGAGTTCTCCGTTCGATGCCATACTCTTTGGTGCGCCCTCCCTCAGAAGCCCCCCCCCCCCAGAACCCCCCACATTAAACACGCATTGCTGAGGCTAGGATAGTGTTGTGTGGTGCTAAGTGTGCCATGTAGCTTGTGTTTCAATTTACAGTTGGAACAGTGGAACAGTTTTTCACTGCTCACACAGATTGGACAGCTAGTGAGCAGATAGTCGCTGACTCCACCTTTTTTAAATGATAAATGGACGAACAATTATTTAATATGTGTAGTTATATATATATATATATAAATATTAAGTATACATATGTTATTTCATGGCAACCACACGGTAAACATTTTAATGGCAGTTGTGAACATTAAAAAGAAGGTCAAAGAAACATTGATCAAGTTACAAATCTACATAAAACTATTCAAAAGGAAATTAATATGGAGCAAATTTGTTTGTTAGTTTTGCCAGTTTGAATCTGACAAAGGAATTCCATCATAGACATGGTTACTTCACTTTACAGTAATACTAGCTGCTACCTAGAACAGTGGCGCATGTGTTCGTTGTAGAAAATTAATTCAGAAGTCTGAGCGGTTGTTCCACCAGTCAGTATGTTACCGTGTGGGCCTCGATCCACCAAGAACACATTTACATTATTCCTGTGAACACAAGGCTGCTGAGCTGTGTCAATATACTGGAAGGGTCCCAGTTGTTTGATCTCAGTTAAATGACAACAAGGCTACAGGGCTTATCTCACCAAATACCATAGTCTGGCAGCGACCTGCTTGTTACGTAGCATCCGCATGATGCAAAATCTGACCCGAAAGGAAGGTCTGACCGATTGACAGAGAGGCGTCATTACTGGTGATTAGGGTTTATTACAGTGGTTGCCATTGAGGGCCAACGAGTCCGCAGGCTTTCATTGGAGGTGAGTTCAATTATTACTTTGACCTGCTCTGGTTAATGGAGTGGCTAATTAGTCAAATCAGCTGCTGCGGTGATTATCTGGAACAAAACCGAAGCCTGCTACTACACTGTATGGGCCGGATGACACATGATTTAGAGCCCCTGGTCGCAGTTGAACACAATCCCGGCTTTGGCACACGCAGGGGCACAAGGAGAGCACAGTGTTGCTCTGTTTCCCTGCCTTTCCATGGACGTGAGGTCTGTGACTCTGCTGGTGCAGCAGACACTCCACACACGACAATGTCCTCACTTTGTCCATCCTTCTGCTTACACACACACACACACACACACACGTACGTAGAGGTCTGTGTAGGTCTGCATAGGTGTGTAGCTGTGTGTGCGTGAGTGTGTAAAAACACACAGCCTGTAAAACGAGCTGCGTCAAGGCTGTGTGGCCCTAGAGGGGCTCTTAGCAAGACAAACAATGGCCGACCTTGGAGAGCTGCCGTCAGTTAAGCTAGTTGTAGCAGGCCGCCCTGCTAGTGCTACGGGGGCCTTGTTCCACTCACTGTGCGTATCACACACACACACACACACACACAAACATCCAAGGGATCTTTAATAGATTAATGCATTCACACAGGAACACTGTGGTGGGGGGGCGGGGCTATCGATCACACACACAACAGTATATGCCTGAACATTTAGACAAACACACAACCATGTTTTTTTGTCTTACAGACACATAATTGAGATGCCCTCGCACACACAATAATGCGCACACACACACGGCAATCGTGTCTAGGTGGCTCCCCCTGCCGTGACAACATGCCTCACAATGTCCTGGAATGACAGAATCTCTCTCTCTCTCTCTCTCTCTCCCTCTCTCTCCCTCTCTCTCCCTCTCTCTCCCTCTCTCTCCCTCCCTCTCCCGTAGTGCAGAGTACTTTTCCCCAATATTTCATTGTTTTGCACATTGTTGTAGACTTGGTGATTTGTTTTATACATCGACTTCTGACATTGACTTTGGTTTATTTGAAGAAGTTTTTAGTGAGCGTGTTTTTATTTTTGGTATTGGTTATTCTAAAAGAAAGAAAAAGAAGTGTCAATTGTTAAACTTTTCGATTGGGCAGGCAAAATTAGCAATAAACACTAGCAGAAAACAAAAAGTAGAGACTGAGGGATCAAGATGTGTTATCAATGTCCAAAGGGACGGTGAAGGGTAGAATAAAACAGGGTAGAATATACGTTTTATAACATGATGGGTGATGTAGGGGAGTTCAAGAGTGTGGGATTATAAAGGAGCATTGTTTAC